>JAQQSZ010020864.1:0-10047 GCA_028646595.1 Phalanger gymnotis
TATATATATATGTATGTATATATATACACACATATATGTATATATATATATTCTTGAGCTGCACTAGGGAGTTGGGATAAAAAATGAAATCATTGAATTAATAATTACATATATTTGCAATTTACCTACTACTAGACATTCAAATATTGTACCATATTTTTTTTAGCTTGTAAGGAATGTGGGGACTATTATAATATGTAGATACATCACAGCCTGAAATGAATAGGTGTTTTGGTATCCTATGAACACTGAGTATATTTTTAGACAGTATTGAAGGAACTTGCAGTCATTCATTTCAATCCCTCATTTTATATAAATGCATAAACAGACCTAAAGATATTAAGTGCCTTGACATGCTTCACAGGTAGTAGAAAAGAAATTCAAACCAAGTTCCTTTGATATTCTTCAATGCATTTCAATCTTCTTTCATTCCCACTGATTTCTCTTGAAAATTTTTAGAAAAAGGTTTTATATGGAGGTATTTTAAGCTGATTTTTAAGAAGTCTCATACTTAAGTATAATTTAATGAAATATTTATCTTTGTTCTTTAGAACTTTTTCCGTTTTCACTACCCATTCTCAGACATAGTTCTTAAATCTGTTTTTTATATCATGAATAGTGGTGAAATATTTAAAACATTGGCATTTGAAGGTTATTAGTTTAAAATGAGAAATGCCATAGGGAATCTTTAGTAAAAATATAATTTTTCAAGCAAATGCCCTCAATTCCAGAAATAACAAAAATAATGAGCAAACTCCATTCTTTACACATAGAATGTAGAAAGTGGTACCCATGAAGCCCTGGTTGCTCATTAGTAATTTGTATTTGTCAAAATATATATTTCCCTTGCATCATTTGCTCTTTTGCTTTTACACGTTGGTCCAAATTTCTGAGTAGAATAAAATATCTCACCCAGGAGAGATATAAAACATACCTATAGTATGAAAGGACAGAGAGCAAATGGAAATGTGACATTCCAGCCAGTGACACTTAAGAATAGTAATCTTTCAGTGTGCTTCCTAACTAGAGCGCAAAATTATACTGATATTTTTTCTTGTACATAACTCTGCCTATAATTCTTCATTTTTTATTCTTTCCAAAGTAATATGAGATATAATGAATAAACATGTTCCCATCTACAATTCACTTGAACAGTTTTTATTTGTTAAAATACAGATTATAGAAGAAGGAAATGATTTGTTGCAAATTCTTGTGAATTTCAGATTTTATTACTTGCCTTAGACCAGTCCCACTGAGGATTATATACCCACTTTCATCTATTCCCTCTTTCCTGGGAATATGCTGATGAAATGTGAGTAAAATGATCCAAAATAGAGCTCTAGAAAAGCAAATTAAAGTTATTAGCAAAGGGAGTAGGAAATATCTGCAAATTATAGCATCTATAGACAGCTATGTTTGCAACGTTCCCTTAACCAGTCTATGATATTTGCTAACTGAATTTTTTAGCTTTTGCTATTTGTTCTTGTTATGGACCCAGATGGCCCAGGGTGATCTTTAATTTGTTGGGCTCAAAATAAAGTATTGCCCTCTCCAGAGTTTAACAAAGGTTGTCCAACTTCAGGGCTTAAGAAAGTCCAAATAAATCTGTTTCACTCTGCAATTTGACCAAAGCCTACATATAAAGATTAACACTTCCCCCTGGGACTTCTCAGCTGCTCATATTCAAATGCCCTTTTTGCATGGCTATACTCCTCTTGCCTTCCTGGTGGATGTTTTAGGCTAGAACCATAGTGAACAATTTTTTAACCATTTCTTTTTTTAGGAATCCAATCAATTTTGTCTTTATAAGTGTGATGAAATCTTTTTTTAGCTCTTCAAATGAAAAGTGCTGTGTAGATCAGAGGTGTTAAAATCAAGACCCACCAAACCAGATTAAAATGTAATTGAGAAATGTTCTACAAAATAAATATGTATGAAATACAACATATATGTTATTAATTTGTAGTCTTCTAAATTCCATCTGCAGCCTGTAGGGATCCTGTTCTATTTCAGTTTGACAACACTGGTATAGAATGTAAGCTCTTTGAGGGAAGGTTCTACAGTCTTTTTTTTTCTTCTAAATCTCTCTAAATCTTTTTTCTCCTCTTCTAGGCACTTAATAAACACTTGTTAAAGTGCATTTTCACATTTTTTAAGACATAGGTTTGTGTATTTCCCTTTGCTTTTCCCCTTTAGTGTATTGAGAGGATCCTGTGAAAATCTATGACTGTCTGTGGGCTGATTAGTTTATAAATAAATACATATATAAATATTTAAGAGAAGGAGCTGATCAGAGGTTTCCAGAGCAATTTGAAGAGTTCATTGACCCTCCCCCCATCTTGCAATCAACTTTTTGAGATAACAAGAAGGGGACCTTGGAAAAGAACCTCCTAGAAAGACCTACATACTTGTTCCTTCTTAAAAGGAGCAGAGAAACTTACCTGATTCTTCCTCAATTACTTGCAACTGCCTCCAAGTTTCCAAGACAAATAGTGATTGAAAGTCAAGAGAATACAGGTCAAAAAAGTTACGCCTCTATACTTGTCCTGTATCACTCACATTTTTTTGTTGTGAACTTCCAGACTGGGGTACAGCATTGGGAGAGGAGGGAAAGGATTTTTTTTCCCCAACAAGGAGGATAAAATGCTTAGAGTAGAAACTCAGAACAAAAGCCCTGTGTTCTCCTAGGTGAGTTCTAGTGGAGTATTTCTGGGAATCCTTTTCCTGACTTCCTCCTTCTCTGTTTCCTTTTTTGGACAAAGGTCTTGGAATGCAAAACCGAGAATGGTTATTTCCAACCTTGGGGGATATTTTCTGGCTAATTATAATTTCAAAATTTCTAATTTGGAGGGATGAGACTCTCAGAGGAAATTTCCTTAGTAAGCACACTTCTTAAACAGGAAGAGAACCATTCCTCTTGGAGAAATAAAACCATGCCATGAGCACTCAGAAGATTTAGACCTTTATAACTATCCATAATATTTTTGTGAGTTAAAAAATGACCCATCTGAGGTGAATAGGAATTATTTTTCAGTTCTATTACCTTCTGTGTGAATCTAAATATAATAGACTGAGTGTCATCTTTCTACATTGGTTTTTAACTTGGGTCTGGTACATTCCTGGAGTGCTTCTGATGCTGCTTTTCCACATGAAAGAGTTTAGGGAGCCTGCTTCCAGGAGAGATGTAATGACATGTTATAAAAATATCTTGGAGGAAAGTTGGAGCGTGTAAAGAAAATCTCTAATTGATTTCAATTGCCTAACCATGGTGAAAAAGCAGGCTCTTTGGCTGTTTTTTCAAAAAGGCCTGAGTTGGCCTAGGCCACTCTCTTGGTTGCTCTGCTTTTGGCTTGAAGTCTTTTGCTGATGGTGTCCAAAGATAGACAACTTAGTAAAAGGAGAGGCCTTGGGTTTTCTCCTTTCTGAGGTCATGTAGCCCTAGGAACAGACCTATGCTTAGGTTCTTTGCCTAACCAGCATTTTTTTTTCCACTTTAGTGTAGAAAGATGTTCCTTTGGCAAACAGTACCAATGAGAGTTGGCCACTACTTTCACCTGTGGAGTTCAGTCTGCAGGTCTCATAGAGGTAAGACTGAAGAAAGAAGAGATAGATAAAAGACACATTAATGAAGGAAAGAAGATCCTCAGTTTTCCTGTACTCCAGATATAATCCCTTCCTTTGCTGATTGAGGAAAGTGACAGATACAGGATCTGGTAAGCTTAAATGCCTCCATATTCTTTCCTTTGGATTTGGTTTTGTTTGGAATCAAATGGAGAGCATATATATTGAGAAAAGTCTCATCCTACCCGCTCTTATTAACCATACAGGAGCCCAGGACTTAGAGAACTTTAAGACAGCATCCCATTCAACCCTCTCCTTTTATCAATGATAAAAACAACCTGAGGGCTAGAACAGAGTAGGTCTCAGAAGTCACACAGCCCATAAGTAACAGAACCAGGATCAGCCTAACTCCAAATCTAGGGATCTGGATAGGATGTGGAGGAGGAACTTTCCATTTCACCTGCAACATATCTATAAATATTCTGTTCAAATATTGGTAAGTAGTAGCTTAATTACAATTAGAATTTTTAAATTTAGATTAAATTAAAATTTTAATTAGAATTTTTTAAACCAAGACTATAGGGTTAGTGATTTAAAATCTGAGTAGAAATTGAGTAGAAAGAGATCCAGAAGCTTCATACATGAAGGGAATGGTAAATTCAGGCCAGTACATAATCTTAGATTAAAATAAATAGATAGAATAAATGTGTTTAACACAGATACCTATTGGTGAAAAAAATGCATTTATATTTATATTTATATTTACTCCTGTATCTCTCCTCTTTTATCTCTTTATACAAATTCATGTTCATACAGATTTTAATAAAGATTTTGTTTCATACTAAAACAACATATCTAGAATTCCCCAACTATCTCTAGTTAAAAATGGACAGAGAGGGCTGGTTATCACTACATAAAAAGTCAATAGTGCTATCTAGATAATTGGTGTCAAAAACTCCAAAAGGACAAGATTAGCTAATTTAATCCCATATAGAGTGAATAAATGTCATATCAGGTATCAAAGAATTCAAGAAATTAGAAGACATAAAACATTAGAAATAAAATTAAATGAGGAACTCAGAAATATAAAAATCTGAATATTAGAATTCTATGGAAATATATCACTTCACTATCCATGTAAATTTCATTCTCTGTAGAAAACTACATGAAGAATTAAACCATATTTTGAATTAAACCTTGAAGTTTCAATAAAGAGACTAACAGAAAAAAAATCAATCAGGATATCATAAGAAAAGAGTAAAAAGTAACAATGTCAAATCTTAAGAAAGCAATTAAAATGTCAGAAATAATGGCAGGAAATATTGAGGGATCCAGAAAATAAAAATAATTCTAATAAACTAAAAAAATAATCGTATGTACCATTTTATGGTTTGCTAGAGCTCTATTTATACTTTCATTTGTTTCTCAGATAGTAATACTTTGAGATAGTTGCTACTGTTCCCCCATTTTACTGATGAGGAAACTGAGGATAAGAGTTTAAATGGGCTCGGTCATACAACTAGCCAATATGTAAGACAAGATTCTAACCTAGGTCTTCCTAACCCTATATCTTTCATGCTAATGTACTTCAGATCTGTCCTGATTTTCCCAAGCCATGGATTGTGATTTTTATAATTTTTCCCTTCTTTAAGTAAGCACATTCCAGCTACAGCAGTTAATTGCTCCCTAACCAAAAGGGCTTCAGCTTGTACCAAGTGAAGCTCTTGGCATCATACCATGGCAGTTTCATCCCTTGGCAGGTCTGGGGAGAATATTACAAATAACTTGCCCAAAACTTTTTACTCATGCCCTTGTGTATGATATGCTATTTCTACATAATATGTATTAAGGAGAATAAATTGTGTGAATGTTGTATTCCTTCTATCTGCTTTTTACCATGAGATGGTTTTGTATTCTATATTGTTTCCCTCACAGTTCAATAACTTTTGCTCTTAAAACTTGGTGGCTTTATTTAGAAATATACTAGGAAACTGACTAAAATGTCCCTAGCCATTGACCCAGATATCCAGCTGCCAGGAATATACTCCAACAAAAGTTAAAAATGGAAAATAGTCCTACATGTACCAAAATATTCATAGCGGCATTTTTTGTGTGTGTGGTAATAAAGAAGTAGAAATAAAATAGATATCCCTCAGTTGGGGAAGGCTATAGCTAATGAAATATTTACTGTATTTCGAAAAAATAATTATTATGAGAATTTAGAGAGGTAGGGAAAGATTAAGATGAACTGATAAAAAGTGATCAAATCCAGGCAGGAAGATATACACACACAAATACATACATACACATACACACAAGTATGTATATGTACATATACATACATATATATGTGTATCTATATATATATATATATTTGTATATGTACATATATACACATATATATGGAGAGAGAGGAAGAGAGAGAATGAGAATAAATTATGATGATCAAGCTTGGATTTGAAGAATTAAGATCATTCATCTCTCCTCTTTGAAGAGGTGGGGCACTAATGGATCTTTAATATTGCTTATACTGTCACAAAGAAGTGATGTGTTGATAGGTTTTTCCAGAACTAATTGTTTTTCTCTTTAAAAAAATGTTATGAGAAATGAATCATGGGGTAGAGTGGGGAATGACATTTAGAAATAAAACTGTATTTAAATATTTTATAACATATACCTTATTTAAAGTTTATTTTATTATATAAAATTACCTAGTATTTTATACGACAAAATAGAAATTTATATACTTGGTAGTTTTACTTATTATAGCCAATGAGTTACTTTGGAGAGTATTCATGAGGAAAAATGAAACATGCATCACTTTCTCTCAATAAATTTGTCTGTTAACAAAGCATGCATTGTAAAACAAATGAATCATAAGCAAGTTATCAAAATTCACAACTTAAACACAAGTTCAAGTCTTCGATCCGTTAATAAGTAGATTGGTGAACAGACAAGACCCAGATTGCTCTGGGCTATTTTTTTTAGCTTTCTCCTGGTCCCTTTTCTTTTTTCCCTTTATATAGTTTTGCCTGATGATCTTATTAGCTGCTATAGATTCATTTTCACTCACCATTTCTATGCTGGTGATTCTCATATCTATTGAATATATGTACATACATACACACACAAATCTATCTATCTATCTATCTATCTATCTATCTATCTATCTATCTATCTATCTATCTATTGGAATGGATATAGTCCTAGTCTCTGTCCTGACTTCCAGTTAAACATTTGCTATTGCCCACTGAACAATTCAACATCAACATCCCACAGATATCTTAAATTAAAAATGTCCGAAACTGAACTCATCTATCTCCTCAAACTTTCCCTTCTTCCTCCCATTCTCTAACTGTTAAGAGCACCATCATCCTCCCAGTCATTCTGGCTCATAACTTGTATCATTGTTGACTTCTAACTCTTATACCCTCCCATAGCCAATAATTTGCCACATCCTATAGATTTTGACTGAACCTTTCTCCTCTGAAACTACTACCACTTTGTTGCTGGTCCTCATCACCTTATGCCTAGACTACTAGAATAGCCTTCTGAATGAGCTCTCTTCCTTGAGCCTCTCCCCACCATAGTCCATCCTCCATTCACCTGTTGAAAATATCTTTTCACTGTGCAGCTTTGAGCATCACACACACATACCATTTAATAAATTCCAGTACTTCTCTAATACGTCCAGGATCAAATAAAAAATCTCTGTTAGTTTTTTTTAATTTAATTTTATTTTAGACTCAACTGCTAGAACACAAATACAGAATAGAGAAAAGGAACAAAACATATTATAAACTGGGGGCGGGGCAGAGCCAAGATGGCAGCTGGAAAGCAGGGACTTGCTTAAGCTCTTCCCCAAATCCCTCCAAACACCTGTGAAAAATGGCTTTGAACAAATTCTAGAGCTGTGGAACCCACAAAATAGCAGAGGGAAGCAAGTCTCCAGCACAAGATGGCCTGGAAACACACATGGTGCTGGGAGTGAAAACAGCCTAGAGTAGGCCGTGCCAGTATAGACCAGACCAGGAGTTGACCTGGAGCAGGCCTTAGGGCCATGAATCATTGAACTGTGGCAGTTACCAGACTTCTCAACCCACACACGCCAAAGACCACAGAGCAGGTCAGAGGGAAAACTGCTAGATCAGGTTAGAATGAGGTCCAGTCCCAGCCCTGGGGGTGGTGGAGGTGGTACAGTGGTGGTGTCAGCAGCAGCAGGAAGCTCCTGTGGCTGCTTCCAGATCTCCAGCATCAGCTGCTTCCAGAGTCGCTGGCTCATACAGTGGGAGGAATCAAGCAGCAGACCAGAGTGGCTTGCTTTGCCCTGCTTGTATCTGGGTCACAATCCTGGTTGGTGGTTCTTGGGGGAGGAGGAGCACTGCTGGTACAGAGCTTGTGGTGACAGTGGAGTAGAAGTAGCTCTGAAAACAGCAGCACAGCCCCTAAAGCTTGGGACAAAGCACTCTCCACAAGCAGTCACACCCTAACAAGAAGCTCAAAGGTCAAGTAGTTGGCTGGGAACATGGCCAGGAAGCAAAAAAAGGATGCAGACTGAGACTCACACTCAGACTCTATAATCTTTTTTTGATGACAAAGAAGATCAAAACATACAGCCAGAAGAAGTCAACAAAGTCAAAGAGCCTACATCAAAAGCCACCAAGAAAAATATGAATTGGTCTTAGGCCATAGAGGAGCTCAAAAAAGATTTGAAAAAGTCAGTAAGAGAAGTAGAGGAAAAATAGGGAAGAGAAATGAGAGATATGCAAGAAAACCATGAAAAACAAGTCAATGACTTGCTAAGGAGACCTAAAAAAATACAGAAGAAAATTACATTGTAAAGAATAGACTAACCCAAATGTCAAAAGAGCTCCAAAAAGCCAATGAGGAGAAGAATGCCTTGAAAGACAGAATTAGCCAAATGGAGAAGGAGGTCCAAAAGACCACTGAAGAAAATACCACCTTAAAGATTAGATTGGAGCAAGTAGAAGCTAGAGACTTTATGAGAAATCAAGATATTATAAAACAGAACCGAAGGAATAAAAAAATGGAAGACAATGTGAAATATCTCATTAGAAAAACTGCTGACCTGGAGAATAGATCCGGGAGAGATAATTTAAAAATTATTGGACTACCTGAAAGCCATGATCAAAAAAAGAGCCTAGACATCATCTTTAAAGGAATTATCAGGGAAAAATTCCCTGATATTCTAGAGCCAGAGAGTAAAATAGAAATTGAAAGAATTCACCAACTGCCTCTTGAAAAAGATCCAAAAAAGAAAACTCCTAGGAATATTGTCACCAAATTCCAGAGTTCCCAGGTCAAGGAGAAAAAAATGCAGGCGGCCAGAAAGAAACAATGTGAGTACTGTGGAAACATAATCAGGTTAACACAAGATCTAGCAGTTTCTATATCAAGGGATTGAAGGGCTCAGAATAGGATGTTCCGGAGATCAAAGGAGCTAAGATTAAAACCAAGAATCACCTACCAAGCAAAACTGAGTATAATGCTTCAAGGCAAAATATGGATTTTCAATAAAATAGAGGACTTTCAAGCTTTCTCGGTGAGAAGACCAGAACTGAATAGAAAGTTTGACTTTCAAATCAAGAGAAGCATGAAAAGGTAAACAAGAAAGAGAAATCATAAAGGACTTACCAAAGTTGAACTGTTTTGTTTACATTCCTACATGGAAAGATGATGTGTGTAATTCATGAGACCTTTCTCAGTATTAGGGTAGTTGAAGGGAATACACATACACATCTATCTATCTATCTATCTATCTATCTATCTATCTATCTATCTATCTATCTATCGACAGAGACCATAGGGTGATTTGAATATGAAGGATGATATCTAAAAAAATAAAATAAAATTAATGGATGAAAGAAGAATATATTGAGAGAGGGAGAAAGAGAGAGATAGAATGGGGTAAATTATCTCACATAAAAGTGAGCAAAAGCAGTTCACTGGAAGGGAAGAGAGGGCAAGTGAGTGAGAACGAGTGAATCTTGTTCTCATCGGATTTGACTTAAGGAGAGAATAACATACACATTCCAATGGGTATCTTACTCCACAGGAAAGTAGGGGGAAGGGGATAATAAAGGGGGATGATAGAATGGAGGGTGGATAGGGGGAGGAGGTAATCAAAAGCAAATACTTTTGTAAAGGGACAGGGTCAAGGGAGAAAAGTGAGTAAAGGGGGACAGGATAGGATGGAGGGAAATATAGTTAGTCTTTCACAACATGAGTATTATGGAAGTGTTTTACATACTGATACATGTGTGGCCTATGTTGAATTGCTTGCCGTCTTAGAGGGGTGGGAAGGGAAGGGAAGAGGGGAGAGAATTTGGAACTCAAAGTTTTAAAAGCAGATGCTCAAAAGAAAAAAGTTGTTTTTTCATGCAACTGAGAAATAAGATATATAGGGAATGGGGCATAGAAATCTATCCTGCCCTACAAGAAAGGAAAGGGAAAGGGGATGGGGGG
>JAQQSZ010020865.1:0-10047 GCA_028646595.1 Phalanger gymnotis
TGGGGGCTGGGAGGTCCGTGTGGGACCGACCTTACCCAGAGACCATCCAGGCTGTCCTGGGGTGGGGCCCTGCTTCCCTCTGCCACTTTGTGGGTTCTGCAGCTCTAGAATTGGTTCAGAGCCATTGTTTTATAGGTTTTTGGAGGAACTTGGTGGGGAGCTCATGCCAGTCACTGCTTCCCAGCCGCCATCTTGGCTCTGCCCCCTCGAGTTAGAATGATTCTTAGAGATTAAGTCCAGTGGCTTCATAATACAATTGAAGCCAAGAAAGATTGACTGATACAAAGTTATAGTTAATGTTAATAAAACTAATGCAGAAATTTGGGTCTTCATATTTGATGCCCTTAACACTCCCCTTTTAACATTTTTGGGGGTTTTGGGTTTTTTTTTTGTTTGTTTTTTGCTTTGTAAAAATGCTCTTGACAGGTTTTTTTTTTTGGACTCAACACTATCGTTTATAATGAGGTGTACCTGTATGTAAGTGCTATAAAGAGAGCCAAGCCCTGCTTTTTCAAGTTTTCGTTTCATCAATACATTTTTTTCATGTCCATGTGCTAATGGAATTTAAAAAAAATTATTATAGTTTGAGGCCTTTCACAAGAAGCATTTCCTGGAGTTGAATTGTTATTATTCAGAGAAATAGTGACAAGTAGAATTTAAGTTCCAGCCACGTAGATGCATATGGCTTTGTTGCCTGCAAAGCTCTGTATACTAAGAGGCTCGTATTAGACAAAAGCTCCTTCTTTTTTGTACAGTGGAGGGAAAAAAAGATATCATTAATTTGTCAGTTCCCTTTGGAATGCTCTCAGCCCTGCAAGTGAGCCATGCAACTTTAAAAGGTGCTTAATAAATTCATTCTTGAAAGGCTTTAAGAAATTCTCTCTCTTTTTTTTTTTCCCCCTGACGGGTCTTTTTTTTTTTTTTTTAAAGACTCAGTGTGGATTTGCTTAGGGTTTCAGGTAATGAATTGCTTCATTTGAATGAAAATGCTTAGGGGAGAGGAGAGCTATTGGGGATTGTTGTTGCTTGGGAATACTTAACAAATAAATAAGGCTTCCTAGTAAACATTTATCGTCTCTGAGTAATCTGCTTGAACTCGGCTAGTTCAATGAAGAATTTTAAGTGTGAAAATCTTATGTGTTACCAAGAGCTCAAAACTCAAACTTCAACTTTCATAAGCTGTCTTAAGAAGAAATAATATAAAGTGAAACAAGTTCGGAGGATGAGTACTAAAATATGCAGTAGAAATTGTGTTTCGATAAATGCCCTTCTTTGACAAATGTTTATCTACTATGAGTCCGGCATTGTATGGAAAAGATACAGATATAAACATGGTATCCCCCTACCCTCCTTGGTACCTTGTAGTGGTAATATACTGTGTGATTCATCGATTCTAAATGAGTTTAAAAAACGACAACTTAGATGTCGAACAATTAAAAACAACTTGTCAGCACCACCTTGTGGTAATTGTAGTTTTATGGACCAAGAATACTGGTTAAGTGAGTATACTGTACATGTTTACTGAAATCAAAGACATATAAGCAGATGTAGCTACTAACTTCTTGAATGTTAGAATTAAACAATTTAAATGTGTATGGTGGAAGTCTTAGTTCACATTTAGAGCGAGGCATGAAGATCGGAGGAGGGACATGTGAACTGAATACTTGCATGTACTTTAGAAAATCTGTTTACAAAGGTACGTGTGTATGTATTTCTCTTTGAACTGAGTCTCATATTGGAATGCATGAAAGTAGGAAAAAGTTTTTAAATTACCATATTAAGAAGGTTTTCCCATCATTTCTAATCTTTGTGTATCATGACTAAGGAAAAGATGAAGGAATACATAGATACCAACTATATGTATGTTTGTCTATATGTGTGTGTACATGTACATATATATATACACACACATATATATTATGTCTATATGTGTATGTGTGTATGTAGACACAGGATTGTCATGAGTCTCAATGAGATAATATTTGTAAAAACTGATTAGCATAATGCTGGCATATAGTGGGTACTATATAACTGCTTATTCTCTTTCTTCCCCCACACCCCCATTACAATTTTGACAGAAGTTTATGTATGACCTTACCTCAGTTGTTTAGTTTCGCATTTTAAAAGTTGGTATTAATTTTAGTGATTCGGATGAATATTATGGTGATCTTAAGCAATCTTTTAGTAAAATATTTTATGAAGTGAAAGAATTATGACTATATTGGCTCCAACTTTCCACATCTGAAGCTAATAAATCTCAAAAATATTTCCAACTCATCAGATTCCCTGCTTCTTCTCTGATGTAATTCATTGTGTCCCTTTTGAGTTTCTAGTTAGAATGATCTTACATAAATAGTCACAAAGATAAATTTATTTGAATGAGTAAATTAAGAATTTTGTAATGAAGGGTGTAGGGATGTTATAAAAATTGGTCTAAGGGACAGTGTAAACAAAACATTTAATGAATCTGAGAAAGAATTGGTAGAAAATGGTTGGCCAAACTTAATCCCCTTTGGACAGATGGATATTAGTAGGTTAACTAAAAGGAGGATTAATTACTTAGAGTTAAAAAGAATTAAAGCATGAAGTCTAATTGTTGGCTCATGAATCATCTAGTATCTTCACCATGGTTTAAAATTTACCCTGGTATCATCCTTTCTGCCAAATGGTTTTATGTGCTTCTTATACATGTGTAAGAAATGCAAACTAGTATTAACAGACTTAATATTCAATAAATGCTTCTGGACTGGTTGATTTTTAATTTTTTAAAGATAATTCAGAACCCCTCTGCTATATACTAGAATGACATGATTTATGACAAAGCAAACGTTGATCTTTTGGTGATTACTTGTAGTCATTGTGCATATTGTTTTCTTGGCTTGCAAAGAGGATCTTGAGGCAAACTGCGAAGGAAGAAAACCAGGGGGAGAATGGAGGTCATTGTTGGCCTTCATATGTATAATTAAGATCTGAGACAAAGTAAAGTCTAAGGCCTCTTTAAGATAGAAAACTCTGTAATCTGTGAGAAAAGGTATAACATTTCTGATTATTTTGTGTTTTATCTTTCAGTTTATATCTCTTCAAACTAGGAATAGCACCACAGATCCAGGATTTGTTGGGCAAAGTAGACTTTACAGGTACTAGTCTATTTATTTAATTATTTCCCTGCTTCAAAGATATCTAATTTCATGGTCATTGAGTGTACCACTAGTAAAAATCATAACCCCTCCATAACTTAGTAGCTAGCCATTGAGAGCTGATAGGATGAAACCATCACCCTGCAACTAACATGAGCCTCTATAAACTCAACCATTCTGGTTTTGGCAACAGATATGCCATTAGGCTCATATTTTCATCTTGGAAAAATCTGCTAGAGCTTAGGTTTCTTTGACAAAGCCTTTGAGAATGTGGGGTTTACCTCCATGTTACTATGAAGCATTAGAAGGGGGCTTCAGTATTTTTCAGTATTTTTTTTAAAATCCAGAATATCCTATAGTAATTTCCAGATAGCAGTTTCTTTCTACCTGGTTTCTCTCTCTCTCTCTCTCTCTCACTCTCTCTCTCTCTCTCTCTCTCTCTCTCTCTCTCTCTCTCACACACACACACACACACACACACACACACAATTTCAGTTTCTTAAAGGATATAGAAACTACCCAAATCACTTATCAAGATGCTTCATCTTGGGAGCAAGGTAACTGGATTAGGAATCAAGGATCTCTGAATTTTTGTTCCAAATCTATAGTTACTTAGCTATGGGACTTTTACAAAGCTAGTCACTTCTTCTCTCAGGTGAAGAGTTTCCTTACCTGTAAAAAGGAAGAAGTCAGAAAAGATGATTCCCCAAGGTCCCCTGCCATCCTGTTCCTTCTGTTCTATAGTAATAAGTTTCTTTTATCTGTGCTTATGCTTGCTTTGAATTAAAACTTTGAAAATCTTAATCTCTGATCCACATTTCCTTCTCTCCTCAACGTTTTTTTTTTTCTATACAGAGGAAGAGATCAGTAACATGAGAAAAGAACTTGAGAAGTATGGAATACAGATGCCATCTTTTAGCAAAATCGGTGGCATTCTGGCCAATGAATTGTCAGTGGATGAAGCTGCATGTAAGTAAGCTTACCAGGCTATGATTTCCCTTGGTTTAAGACTCATCTTGATCCTTATTCAGGCAAAAGTTCATATAGAAAAGCAGTCACCTGTAATGTGTTTTAATATACACACAAATTTGAAAGAAAAAAAATCTCTGAGATAAGTGTGTTTAACTGAACAAGCACATCAGTTTGTGTGACTAAGACCTTCTTCTCTAACCCCCCACCTCACCCCCCCTGCATTAAGCATTCAGGGCTGTCCTTAAGAGTAGGAACCCATTCTCATGATTTGTTTTGAAGAGTATTAGAATGGCCCTTCCTGCCCCCAACATATTTCCCCAGTTCCTGTCATAATGTGTCTTAATTAAAATGTGCCTTGAGTTCTGCCATATAAGATTGATTCTTTTGGGTCTTCAAGAGTTAACGTTAGCATGATATAAAGGAAGGGACACTTTTCTAGGCATCAGGAGACCTGCAGTCAAGTCTCATGAATGATAATAGTCATGTGACCATGAGCCATCCATTTGACTTCTCTATCTGTGAAATACTATTAGTCGTACTACCTACCTCACATGGTGCTTGTGAGAAAAGTGTTTTGTAAACCCAAAGGTCATAAACATGAGCTGCTGGGACTATATTAAAATGTCAACACCCCTGAAATGGCTAGCATTTATTAAGTGACTACTAGATGCCAGGCACTGAGGGCTGGGGATACAAAAAAAAGGCAAAAAAAAAAACCCAAAACAAAGCAAAACAAAATTCCTACTCTCAAATAATTTATGAGAAAACAGCTATTTGCAAACAAGATATATACAGAAAACGTCCACAGTCTCAGGGATGACGGTAAGGCTAGGAGGACCGGGAAAGGCTTCTTCTAAGATATGAGGCTTCAGATGAGACTTGAAGAAAGCCAGGGAGACTAGGGAGGTGAAGATGAGGGGAGAGAGTGTTCCAGGAATGAGGCAGCCAGTAAAAATGCTTGTAGTCAGGAGATCAAATACGAGGAACAGCTAAATGGGGAATGTTCCTGGATCACAGAAGATGTGGAGAAGATTAAGGTATAAAACTGAAAAAGTAAGAAGACAGCAGGTTATTAAGCAGTTTAAAAGCCAAACAGAAATTTTTATATTTGATCCTGGAGTTAATAGGGAGTTGCTGGAATTTATTGAATAGAAGGCTGTTGTAGCCAGACCTCCTGATAGGAAAATTATTTTGATAGCTGAGTAGAGGATTGGAGTGGAGAGAAATCTGAGGCTGGGAGACCCATCAAATAGGCTGTTTCAATAATCCAGGCATGTGGTGAAGTGATAAGAGCTTGCACCAGTGAGGTGGCAATGTCAGAGAAGAGAAGGGAGCACATATAAGAGATGTTAAGAACATAGAACAGACAGTTGCTCATAATCAGTTGGATATGGGGGGTGAGAGAAAGTGGGGAGTCCCGGATGACGGTTTAGTGACTAGCAGAGTGGCAGTGTCCTTGACACCAATAGGGACACTAGGAAGAAGTAAGGGTTTAGGGGAAAAGATTACGAATTCGTTTTTGAACATTTTGAGTTAAAATGTCAATGGGACATTCAACTTGAGATGTCTGAAAACTGGAAATACTAGATAAGAGGGTTAAAAAAGCAGATATCAGTCACCAAAGTAATAGTGATTTTCCTAACTCACAGGCTAGACCATATCACCTCCCCATCTCTGTAAAACTCCAGTGACTCCCTCTTGCCTCCAGAATCAAATCCTCTATTTGGTTTTCGAAGGTGTTCATAATGTATTGCCTCCCATCACCACTTTTTCAGTCTTTTTATATCTTATTCACCTCCATATATTCTTCAGTGTAATGACCTTAGACTCTTTACTGTTCCATGAATGTGATGCTCCATCTCTTGGCTCTAGGTGTTTTCTCTAGTTGTCCCTCATGCCTCAATTCTTCTCCTTCCTTGTCTTTGTTTACCAGCTTCCCTGACTTCCATCAAGTTTCAAGACAAATCTCATATCCTACAGGAAGCCTTTTCTAACCCCTCTCGATTATGATTTCTTCTCTCTCAATTATTTGTTGTTTATCTTATCTGTAGCTTGTTTGTACATGTTTCTTTCCCATTAGATTGTAAGTTTCCTGAGGGCAAGGACTGTCCCTTCTTTTTGTATCCTCAGAGTCTGGTGTATAATAGATACTTAGTAGTGACAAGAATATAGAGTGAAGAAGAGAGAGGGCCCTGGACAGAGAGAAAGGAAGAGAAAGATGTGTGGTGATACTGTCATAAGTAGGAGTCACTAGACAAACAGAAAAAGAATCATGACAGAAGTGACATAACAATCCAAGGTGGGTCCACTGTGATAAACACTACGGAGAAGTTAATGAATGAGGTCTGCGAAACAGTCTGAATTTAACAACAAAATGCTTTCTTATGACCTTGGAGGGGGCAGTTTCAGTAGTTGACATGGAAGCCAAATTTTAAGACCTTGAAATATAATATCAAAGGTGAGCTAGTGGAAGCAATGAATGAGGACAGATTTTGCTAGGATGTGAATTTGAGAGAGAGAGTTAATATGTCAGGTAAAAGAATCAGCCTCCAAAAAGGCCTCAACACCTTACCCTATCAAGGTGAAATTTAATAGGGTTAAATCTAAAACATGACACTTAAATTTTTTTTAAGAGTATCAGTATAAGATGAGAGAGAGATGTCTAGAACAGGATTTCTTAATCTGACGTCTGTGAACTTTTTTTTAAAACTATCTTGATAACTATATTTCAAGTTTCTTTTCTGATTCTAAGCTTTGGGAGGGGGGAGGATTTGAAAGCTTTATTCTGAGAAGGGGTCCCTTAGTATCATTAGACTAACAAATTTATGCCACACAAATGTTTCAGAACCCCTGTGGTCTGGACAATACATGAAAAAGAAGTTTTAATTGGTTGCAGGATGAGTATGAGTCAATGCAATTTGGGTACCAAAAACAAGAATCGATATAGTTCTTAGACTGCTTTTAAGAAGTCTAATATCCAGAGCAAGAGAGATGATTGAGAGATCCATTGTCTACAATGATTGATGAAGCACTTGGATATCTTTCAGTCAAGAAGAGAATTCTTAGAGTATTATATGATACTTTGAAGGAGAAATCAGAGTGAAGGAGCTGATGACGTCAGTGTGAGCAGGGAATTGAGAAGAGATAGGTACTTGAATAACAAGTACTATTTGAGTGGCCTTGAAAACTGCTCTATGCTTTATCTTCCAGTACCCTATCTACATCATTTTTAAGGCCACTCTAAATTATTGTACTGAGTTAAAAGAATCCTGGAATTAAAAAGCAATTTCTATGTAAATTATAAATTATTAGCCTCAGAGGGCAGCTAGATGGCACAGTGGATAGAGTGCCATGCTTGGAGGCAGGGAGACTCACCTTCCTGAGTTCAAATCTAGCCTCAGACACTTAGTAGCTGTGTGATGCTGGGCAAGTCACTTAACCCTGTTTGCCTCAGTTTCCACATCTGTAAAATGAGTTGGAGAAGGAAATGGCAGACCACTCCAGTATCTTTGCCAAGAAAACCTCAAATGGGGTCATGAAGAGTCAGACATGACTGAAAACTACCGAATAGCAACAAAAAACTTAGGGAGACTCTCAATTTCCCCTCTTTACATCATTGAGATTATATAGAAAGTAAATTACTGTTTTGCCACTAACTATATTTTACATTTATGATTGGAATCAGATTAAACACTAGGGTCTAGGAAAATATCAAATGTCCTGATTGTTGTAGTTCTTAAAAACAAGCATCCATAGAAGCAACATAGCCAGTGAAAACACGTTGAAAGCAACATAGTTCTTGTATCTTTTTATCCGGGCAATACTTAAGGTAAAACAGGGTAGACTTTTATTGTCAAAACATTTCTGTTATTTGTTTTTGTTGAGATATATGTATATGTGTGTATATATATGTATGTGTGTGTATACACACACGCCTTGTATTTCTCTCCCATGTTCAGTGCATGCTGCAGTCATCGCAATTAATGAAGCCATTGAGAAGGGAATTGCAGAACAGACCATTGTAACCCTGAGGAATCCAAATGCAGTTTTAACCTCTGTGGATGATAGTCTCGCACAGGATTATCAAAAGGAACTTTGGGAAGCCAAGAAAAGAAAAGAAGAGAGCGCAAAACTAAAGGTACTTCATTAGATGTTGAGTAAATTCAAAATATAGTTAACTGTGTTCACATGTATTGGAAATGTAGTAGAGTTCTCAGTTGAAAAAAAGTCACTAATAAGGGGATATTTGAGGGATTACTTAGTATTAATTTTCAGTAACAAGTCAAGGCATAGACAGAGGGATTTGAAAGTATGTAGTGATATGAAGGAATAGAATTCAAACCCATAAAATGCCTGAGGAAATTATATTTCCATTGAAGTTCACAAGAAGAGGACTAAAGTATATGAGTTGAAATATTAAGGATAGACAGTGTTTTACTTTGAAAGACCTAGAATCATTTCCAAGCTCTTCTTTCATGGAATCCTAATGCTGTCAATTGAGAAAGTATTGATTCTAGCTATATTTTTCCTGAAAGTTATTCAATGTGAAGTGATGTGTATCAAAATCTTGCAGCACTATGAAAATAGTCTTAATTTTCCTTCATTCCACTCCTTCCCCCTCACCCCGCTCAAACTTTTTATCCTGAGTTTATTCTGTACCCCTGGAACCAGCAGTGTTTACAACCACATATTTCCTATATAGTTAGTTTACTCTGGTATAATTCATCTAGATGATAAAAGTTTTGGTCTTCTACAATAAGCGTAGTCTGTAGCTCTGAGATAATGAAATAAGTATGAATGTAAATGTTCCACTTTTGCATCATTAGTCAAACTAGAACTATGTGCTAGGAAAAAACAGTCCCTGTCCTCAAGGAGCTCACAGTAGAACTTTCTCTCCAAGTTGTGCTGTAATTGAGGAAATGGCCAACCACTCCTGCATCTTTGCCAAAAAGATCCCAAATAGGTTCACATAGGACATGCCTGAAGTGACTAAATAACAAATGTAAATTTTTTTTTAAAAAAAACTGAAGAAAAGTAACAAAAACAAATTTTGATTCCATATCCATTATTCATCTATTCAACATGATGAGGTGCAGTGATGTAGTTAGAAAATGTTACCTTGAATACCTGGCTTCCTAGAACATATTTGCTTTACCTTGGGAATCAGTGAAGATATTGTTTTTCAGAATAACTTTATTTCTGAAGAGGAAAGAGATGTGTATGAAGAACTACTGACACAAGCAGAAATACAAGGGACCATCAATAAAATCAACAGTAAGTGATGTCATTTTGTGAAGGAAATGGATTGTATTTGCTATGTTATAGCTTTCTCTGGCCTGAAACTTGCGAAAACCCTGAAAACTTAGATTTCTGGCACAGTTGTGTTTTTAAAGTGAAAAATAGTGTACAAAATGTTGCCATTGCTATTAATGGTAATACATGGGTATCTGGCTATTTTTTATTAAGTTTTGGGGGAGATGGAAGTAGAGCTTTTCCTCCCTATACTTTTATTTATTTTTTCTTTTTTTCTTTAATATATTTAGTTTTTAGCATTGATTTTTACAAGAGTTTGAATTACAAATTTTCTCCCCATTTCTACCTCCACTCCAAGATGGCGTATATTCTGGTTGCCCTGTTCCCCAGTCTGCCCGCCCTTCTATCACCCTGCTCCCCTCACATCCCCATTTCCTTTCCTTTCTTGTAGGATAAGATAAATTTCTATGCCCCATTGCCTGTGTATCTTATTTTCTAGTTGCATGCAAAAGCTTTTTTTTTTTTTTTTGGTTTTGAACATCTGTTTTTAAAACTTTGAGTTCCAAATTCTCTCCCCTCTTCCCTTCCCACCCGCTCTCCCTCTCTAAGAAGTCAAGCAATTCAACATGGGCCACATGCATATCATTATGTATAACCCTTCCACAATACTCATGTTGTGAAAGAC
>JAQQSZ010020866.1:0-10047 GCA_028646595.1 Phalanger gymnotis
CCTCCCACTAGGTGGACCTGGTGCCCAAAGCAACTGCAGCTGTAGTTCTGTAGCTGCACTACCTCTGCTTAACCCAGGGTGGTGGGCGAACTGCAAACTCCTTTCATTCCCATAGCTTTTCCCACTAACCTTCTCTATTGTCTTTGGTGTTTGTGGGTTGAAAAGTCTGGTAACTGCCACAGCTCACTGATTCAGGGCGGTAGGGCCTGTTCAGCCCAGCTCCTGGTCTAGCTGGTCCTGCCGCTGCCCACACTGGGCTCTGCTTCTCTCACAGCTCCATGTGTCATAGACCTCACCCAGCGACCATCCAGGCTGTCCTGGGCCGGAGCCCTGCTTCCCTCCGTTACTTTGTGGGTTCTGCAGTTCTTCTCTGTTGTCTTTGGTGTTTGTGGGTTGAAAAGTCTGGTAACTGCCACAGCTCACTGATTCAGGGTGCTAGGGCCTGTTCCTCCTGGCTCCTGGTCTGGTTGGTCCATGGGGCCCATGCTGGGCTCTGGTCCCCTTCACTCCCATCTCCGTGTGCGATAGACCTCACCCAGTGACCACCCAGGCTGTTCTGGGAGGGAGCACTGCTTCCCTCTGCTATTTAGTGGGTTCCGCAGTTCTAGAATTTGTTCAGAGCCATTTTTATAGGTTTTTGGAGGGACTTGGCAGGGAGCTCATGTAAGTCCCTGCTTTCCAGCTGCCATCTTGGCTCCGCCCCAACTTGGAAACTTCAGTCTTGAGAGGCTAAGTGACTAACCAGGGGTGGGGAACCCGTGGCCTCAAGGCCACATGCAGGCCTCTAGGTCCTCAAGTGTGGCACTTTGACCGAATCCAAACTTCATAGGACAATATCTCCATTTGTTCTGTGAAGTTTGGATTCATTCAACTTTTAATTGGGGATCTGGAGGGCTGCATGTGGCCAGGTTCCCCACTCCTGGGTCACCAACCCAATATCACACGTAGGAAATGGAAGAAAAAGGATTTGAATCCAGTTCTTCTCACTCATATCCAAAGGTAAATGAATTTTGTTCATTTCATACCAAATAGTGTGAATTTGTGAAACAATCTGATTTGTCTATCTGACAGGTTATAACAACAGCAACAAGTCATATGGGACTCTTGTATCCAGTTAAATTCTCTGAACAATCTACTGTATTCTGACATCAGTCACATTTGAAAAATTGCTAGACAGTCTCCTGGCAAATTTCAAGGCTTTGTGTGACATATGTTCTTGTGGGAAAAAAAATAATAGCGTCATTCAGAAATGGAGGATTTGCCACCTCATTTTTCCCAGCTTGAATCTTTTCACCCTTAGCTGCAATTTGTTATAAGTTCAAAGGCATCAGTCAGTTCTCTGTACATCTTTCCATTTAGTAGAAAACATGTCTGAACAGTAGAGCTACAGAATGATAATTCTGGAAAAGAACTTAGACATTATTTAGCCCAACTCTCATTTTTCAGCTGAGGAAACTGAAGCCCAAAGAGAGGAAGTGATTCGCTTCAGGTTACAGAACTAGGAAATGGGAGAGCTCCTTCTTGAACTTAGGTCTTCTAGCTTTATGTATTCATTCATTTGTTCAGTAAGCAGCCACTTGGTATTGGCTGTGAGCAAAGCACTTTGCCAAAGATTGGGGAGGATCTAAAGCAAAATAAAACATGATCCCTTTCCAAAAAGGTCTTACACTGCAGAAATGGTAAGAGTTTATGTTTGCAAGGGACATTGTAGTATACAAAACATTCTGATCATAACCATATTGTGAGGTACGTAATAAAAGTATTGTGATCCCTATTCTTCAGATTAGGAAATTGAGGCTCCGATCAGTTAAATGTCCCAAGTATAATCACATAGTAAGTGACAGAAGCAGTTCTTGAACTCAAACCTTCTTCCAAGTTCAGTGTGCTTTCCACTACAAAGCTGCATTCAAACAACTGTGATTTAAAGCAGAATATAATACATTCGTAAGAAAGATAGAAAAGCTAAGAGAATTCATAAGATGGAGAGTTTTCCTTTATTATTTCCTTTATTAGCTGCTAAAAATGCAATTTCATGTTTTTGATTTCATTTGGATTCTTGCCATGGCAACCACTTTCTCTACTTGAAGAAAATATTCATGATACATGACTGTGAGACTCTTGAGTAAACTATAAAATTTTGCCTTCTTTCATTTTTTAATCCTGAATTAGTTTCCAAAATATTTATTGTCATCCTTCCTATCATCTACCTTTGAACTGAAGTCACCAAGTATCAAGCTATATAGACTTGATTTATAGGATTTTATCAAGTTCGTTGCAGAATCTCTACATCATTGTCTGCAACAGATATCGGTAGTCCTACGTTATTGTGATCGTTTATAAACACCATTGTCACAGGCATAATGAAGTAAGAATGACCAACTGTCCCACAAAATGCAGTTTCTTGTCACCTTTGGGCACACCTTTATACAAACATTGCTAACTCTTTTATTTGTCTCACTAAAGAAAACCTGCAACCTCTCTATCCACTTAATAGTAATTTTGTTTGTCTTCTGACTTAATTTATAGATTATGTTGTTATATGCTTAATAGGTCAACACAGCCAAGAGAATCAACATCCAGTGCCATACTTATGATGATGATCCTATGTTTAGAGATACTTGTCCTTAGTTTATAACTTGGCCACTTAGCTCAAATGTAAAAAATGGTCAAGGGCTCAGGAAACCTCAGTACTATGCTGGGATCTGATAGTAACTGAAACCTTGGGCAACTGACTTTGGTCTCTGGGCCTCAATTTCCCCATTTATAAATGGGGGAGGACACTGTGGTCTAGTAGACAAAAAGCTGCCCTGGAAGGCAAGGAGACATGGATTCAAATCCTGACACATACTGACCCTCTGACCTCAGTGTTATAAGCCACTATTGTAGACTCCAAATTGCAGAGAAGGTGCTTCCTGTTGTCTTCCATGTCTAGAACACTCATTCTCCTCATCTGTGCCTCCTGACTTTTCTGGCTTCTTTCAAGTCCCAGTTAAAATCTTACCTTCTGCAGCAAGTCTTTCGCAACTCCTCTTAATTATAGTACCTTCTCTCCATTGATTATTTCATTTTTCTTGGCTATAGCTTGTTTGAACATGTTTTGTTCGCAGGATGTCTCCCTCAATAGATTGTGAACTCCTAGAGAGCAGGGTCTATCTTTAGTGTTTATTTGTATCCCTATTGCTTAGTGCAGTAACTGCAATATAGTAGGTACTTAATAAATGTGCATCGACTGACAGACAACCCACATCAGCAGAACTTCTTTCACCTGGGAGTTCCCTATACCAATGAAATCATTGGCTTAGTCACTGTCCTTTATAAATGGGGTGGAATATTAACTAGATTCTTTTTTATGGTTCCCCCTGACTAAAATTTTGCAAGCCCTGCATGCGTTTTGAGTTATTGGTCTATGAGACACCTGGAGAGTTTATAGAATTCATATCTGAGCATTCCTATGTCTGTATTAAAAAACCAAGAGAATGAGAAATTAATTTTTTTGACTCAGGTAGTTCTATGGTGTTGTCTTATTTTATCAACTGAGTCTGCTTTCTGTAAATAGAAGTTCAATGAACATTTAGTCTCCTCTAAGACACGTTAGATTGTGAGGTCCTTGAGACTCCTTTAGTATCCCCAGTACTTAGCATAGTGTCTGGCACATAGGCACTTAATAAATGTTTATTGATTGATTGTGTGATACATTTTCTTTTTTTGTAACAATTCATTAAATTATATTGACTGATATTTAGTTAACAACAGCAATAGTAACAACTTGCATTCGTGTAAGACTTTACAAAGCCCCTTAAAACATTATCCAGTTTGATTGTCCCAACAATTTTCCCCATTTTAAAGATAAAGCTGATAAACATGAGAGCATCTTAGTTATTCCAGTTAGACATCAAACTCTGAGTTTGGCTTTTCCTGTATTGGTTAACATGACAATGCTTCGTAATTTGATTGTATTTTAAGGCTTGTGAGGCATTTTCCTCACAACAGTCCTGTGAGGGAGGGAGAATGACACTCTTATTCCATTCTACAGATAAGTAACTGAGGCTTAAGGCAGCTAGAGGGTTCAGTGGGTAGAGCACTGAGCCTGGAGTCAGGAAGATCTCAATTCTAATCTAGCTTCAGATATTTACTAGCTTAGTGATCCCAGGCAAGTCACTTAAACTCTATTTGCCTCTGGAGAAGGAAATGGCAAACCACTCCAGTATCCTTGCCAAGAAAATCCCATGGACATTATTGGTGTGCAATGGTCAGACATGGCTGAATGACTGAACAACAACACCAAACTGAGGCTCATCTATGGTGAATTTGCCAAGGTCATGGAATGCATAAATAACAGAATTATGTCTCTTGATTCCAAGGCTGAGGCTCTATAAGTTTACCATTAAAATTATATGTTGCTAGAGGCATTTGTTGACTAAAATTAGTTGAAAATGGAGAAAACTGAAAGATTTGTAAGAGAAGTACCAAGAAATCTGATTAGTAGCCCTATGTACTCATCTGACTTTATCAGCCTCCAGAAGCAAATCCAACTATGGTCAATCCCCCATTTACTCCTCCTGAGTTTAAAAATACTAAGAGGCAGTCTGCCTGTATTGAAAGAACATTAAACACTGACTTGGGATCAGAAAATCTGGGTTTGAATCCTATTTCTAGCACTGATTTCTTTTGGCAAATCTTTTAACATTTCCAATCTTCTTTACCAATAAAAATCAGACTAATAATGCCCGCTTTGCCTCTTTGAATTGCCGTAAAGAAAGTACCACAACACCCTATAGAAATGTGAACTTTCAGTATTACGAATGATTACTTTATCTCTATACTTGCTACTGCCCTTTCCATCTGTCACCATAGTCTTTGATTGCTTCTGCTATGTTGACCTCATCTTCCCACAATAAGGGGCTGAGTCAGTTTCAGCAGAGACAGAAGTTGCTATCCAGGTTCTGAAACCACTGAAGGCTATAAAAAGGCAAAGATAGTTACCACCTATACTGCTAATTAATGGACCTGTTGTCCCACCCAAGATGGAAGACACTGTATAGCCAACAAGGAACATGGAAACACGACTGGTTATCTAAACTTTATCCTTCCTTCCTGCCAGCATTCTGACGAGCTTCCTCAGAGAACATTCTGGGTGCATAGCCTAAGCCAATTCCAATTAGAGTTGAATTTCCCAAACTTTCACCTTTCTCTTGTGTGCTAATATTCCCAACCTATTGTGTGTATGTGTGTGGGTGCCGGCGTGTGTGTGTGTGTGCATGTATACATGTTCCTATGTGTATATTTTTCTTCAATATCATATCTTTAGTCCTGAAAGGGCAGGGTTTATTCATGGTGTCCACTTCTCCTTGCTTCTTAGTTTGTGGTTTAGAGTGAATCAAAAGCAATCCCAGTATCAACAGAATCTAAATGATGTTGTGTTCTTCTAATTTTCTTGAAAAATGTCTCTTTTGTGTCTAGGTCATGTATCCATTTTGACCTGCTCTTAGTAAATGGTGTGAGATATTGGTCTATGCCCAATTTCTGCCATACTGCTTTCTAATTTTCCAATAATTTTTACCAAATAATGAATTCTTATCCCAAAATCTTAAATCTTGCCACTTGTCAAATACAAGGTTATATTTATTTGCATAAAATAAAAACATGGAAAGACTTGCACAACATAATGTAGAGCAAGATGAGCAGAACCAAGAGAACATTTTGTATATAGTTAAAACATTATTGTTTTAAGAATAACTTTAGGCAATTGTCATTTTGATTATAATAAATACCCAGATCCACTACAAATGACATATGAAGGAAGATGCTATCTGCACCCAAAGAAAGAATTCATAAGTCAAAATATATGCAGAATAATTACACATATATTTATTTGTGTGTGAATGGTAGCCATCTCTAGGCTGGGGAGGAGGCAAAAATAATTGTGCTGATAATTTTGTTACGTGTTTGAAAAGAATAGCAACTTGTGCGTAGTAAATTTGCAGTTTCATGTACGATCATCTTTTTTATTTTACTAGGTTATGGAAATGTTTGTTTTATCCCATATAATAAAATTTAAGAGTTCAATTTAAAAGTAAGGGAAGAGGGACAATTCTAGAAACATCTGATATAAAAAAGGAATCAATAAAACTTATTTTATAAAAAAATGATGTGAGCCTTCACACTAACTTCTCTGACTGCCACATGAAACGCAGAGGCCTATAGCCCCATTTGTTACATATCAGAGGGCACAGCCTAGGATGACACAGACCTTATCTTCTGTGCCTTTAGATTATCTACTTCTGGAGCCTCTGCCTCATGGTTATCATGCCCTTTGCTATTATTAGTCTTCATTTTTGCTGAAAGTGATATCTTCTCTTCCCCAAATTTCTTATAGCATTCTTCTTTGCTCTTATCTTTGGCCCTATAACAAACCTACTAAATCCTAGTAGACTATGGATTGTTGAATCAACCATTGTAGTCTCAAACCATTTCCAGTAAAAAGGTAAAAATTGAGCCTTAGTATAGGGACTTTATCATTTTTCATCTTTTTTTAATACTAGAATTTAGCATAGTGCCTTACATCTAAGAGCTACTTAATAAATGTCTATTGTATTTACTCCCCTTCTTTGCCTTGCTACTGAAGCCACTTCCCAAATCCTATACCCCACCTTTGTCCCCTTGCCCCTCAGGGTTCAGAGGGCCTTAGAGCTTGTGATCAAGGAAGACTATAGGATCAGGATATTTCTTACACTAGTTCGGTTACACTGAAAGTTAAACAAGTAATTGTTGGCTGGCCTGATAACCCAGCACTTGTTTCTTGAATTGTTACTATGGAAAATATTTTTAAAAGCCTGCCTTCTGAGCTCTTGGAATGAGGATTCCTGAATGAGGAGAGGCAAGGCTTCTGCCATCTCCTGGTTGTAAGGGAATCAGAGGAAAGACATTCCTGCTGATCTCAAACTAAATATTGTTACCCTAGTTGAAAGAGCTCGGTAGCACTCCAGCGGAAAAGAGCGTGATAACACTCCAGATGAAGAGACAAAGCAATACTACCCACCCAAGCCCGTGGCTAAAGGTGGAAAAAGGTTGTAGTTGCCCATTGGGAAGCAAGAAAAGTAGAATGATCCTTTCAACAGATTCACCATATTCTTTAACATTTTTAAAATATTTATTTTATTCTGAACTTAAGAAATAAAACCAGAATTTCCATAACATAGTAGAATAGTGGAAGAAAAGATTGCACATGAAACTGCAAATCTATTATGTATAACTTGCTATTCCTTTTAAATATATAATAATATGTAATGTAACTTTTCCCCCTTTTTTTCTTCTCTCTCCCCCTATACCCTAGAGATGGCTACCATTAGACACAAATGTGTGTATGTAAGCGTATATACATAAAATCATTCTTCTCTGGATGCAGATAGTATCTTCTTCATATGTCTTTCATAGTTAATTTGGGTATTTATAATAGTCAAAATGACTTAGTCACCTAAAGTTGTGCAGCTAGGTGGCACAGTGAGTAGAGCACCGGCCCTGGAGTCAGGAGGACCTGAATTCAAACCTGGCCTCAGACACTTGCCATACTTACTACCTATGTGACCTTGGGCAAGTCACTTAATCCAAATTGCTCTGCCTTCCCCCTCTAAAAAATGAAAAGAAAGCCAAAACAATATTGCTGTTACTATATACAGTGTTTTCTTAGTTCTGCAAATTCCACTCTTCTTTAATAAACAAAACATTCAGCATATCCTGAGAAGTGCCTGCATAGTGGACTGCCCAGCCCAATCCAGAAACCAATATTCAGCAGCTGCCTAGCCCATCCAGTAACAGTAGAGCTTAGTGAGGATCCAGCATAGGCACTCTGATTTTCTTCACCTAACCCAGGAACAAATTGGCCTGTCCAGCCAAAATACCATGCGCTGGGAAAAGCAAGCCTCCTGAGTTACTGGTTTATCAGAGACCCTATACCCTGAGAAGATCCTCCTCAATTGTTAAGACTCTCCACAGAAAGAAAGGACATCAATACCCTGTAACTTCAGAGCTATGAATGTCTCACTGCCCTCATACTTTAAGTTCATACCTACTCTTGGATTCAGTATATTTGTGGGACCGTGTGCCATTGGTGTTGGGGAAAATGCTTTGTAACTATTGGTCTTGCTATGACATTTGAGTAAATATCATTGTTAAGAGACAAAACAAACATAAAAAGTTCTTGGGATATCATCTCTTAAAAAAGAGAACATAAACTAGTTGAGGCTGGGACCCTGTGCATTCTGAATTCATTTCTCTAGTATCTAGGACAGTGCCCTTCAGTACAATAGTTTGAGAATCCAAATAATTTAGCTATACTGGACCTGAAAAACCAACCAAGTGTGGCATTTTTAGAAGCATCACATTTGGAGGGACATTTTGATGGTACCAGCATATATCTAAAATGTACAAGTAGTGGTAATGTCCAGTATATTTCCTGGAATATTCTAATATCTCCTCTTGGTTTTGTTCTTGTTAAATGAATGCAATTAGATGCATTTCATTTCAAATTGATCAGTAATTCTGTACTGAAGCTATTATTTCAAAATGGATATTGGTTAGAACAGAATGGTCCTCTCAATTATGAATATTTTTTTCCCTTTACCCTATATCTCAGACAAAGTTTCATATCCTAAGCCTGTTAAGACTTCAAGAAAGAATTCTGACTTTTGAACAAAAGCAATGATCTTGGTTACCAGAAAGAGCAAATGTGAATTCAGAAAGATCTAATTTTACTTTCTCATTAGGAATGGTTGAGTGAATACCCAACAAGGATTTAGTAAACACTTAGTATTTGTATGACATTGTACTGATTGTTAGGTTTACCAAGATAAAGGGGGAAAAGTAGATTCTGTAATTAAGGAACTAATTATCTAAAACTCTTTTGAGCTCCTTTGGGCTCTTTTTGCAGTTAGTCTATGCAGGTAATGAAAAGGATTATTTTCCCCATTACACAAATGATGAAACTGAGACTCATAAAGGTCAAGCATCTTGCTTTCCTTCACACAGTTAGAAAGTATCAGATGAGGATGCGAACTTAGAAATCTTGACTGAATTCAGTGGCTTCTCATTCGGTTCTTCTTGCTTTTATTTTGTTTTGGAAGCAGCATGGTATATGGGAGAGTGGAAAGGAAACACTGAACTCAGAGCCAGAAGCAGATTTGTGTCTTTCTCTTCAACATATAAGTTATAGACATTAAGAATACATCTCAACCTCTCTGAGCCTAAGTTTGAGGTCTGTAGAATGGAAATCATAATATCTCTGTTACCAACTTCATGTTGTCATTGTAAAGAAAACATTTTGTAAAATGCAAATCATACATATGAACTATGATCATTTCCGCTTCTCTTATGGTTCTTTTTTCTCTTTTTCTTTCTCTTTTTCTCTTCCCTCTTTTCCTCTATTTCTTACTATCTTCTCTTTTGCATGTCACAGGTATTTGCACCATCCATTTTTTTAACCACATGGCATCGGTGGACTCAATAAAACTATTTCTTCTAAGGATAAGCAGACTTAGAAAAATTTTGTCAAACTCTTCTGTTTTAAGACTGAAGAAATTGGGACAAAGGTTAAATCACTTATTCAGGGTCATATGAGTGTCAAATAGTAGAATAAGACTTCAAATTCAAGTGTTCTGAATTCTTAGTCCAGTGTGTCTTCCATTACCCTATAATACATTCACACTAGTAACTAGTCCTGAGACTAATTATTACAAATTAGTTATAAAACAGGGAACAAAATATATAGCTTCTATTTCCTACCCTGTTGCTTATGTCACTGAGTGGTCCAACCTGTTTGAAAAATATATTAGTAGGAAATTGTTTTGACTATATACAATGTGCATGGCTACCCCAAACTGGTTTTTTTTTTTAAATTTATTTTTGACATGTTTGGTTTTCAGCATTGATTTTCACAGGCATTTGAATTACAAATTTTCTCCCCATTTCCCCCCCCCACTCCAAGATGGCGTACATTCTGGTTGCCCTGTTCCCCAGTCTGCCCTTCCCTCCATCACCCCATTCCCTTCCCAT
>JAQQSZ010020867.1:0-10047 GCA_028646595.1 Phalanger gymnotis
GAACAAAAATTCTTTCCTTCATCTCCCTTATTGAAAAAAAAGGCCCTAAAAGTATGCAAAGCCAAACCAAATAATTTCTTGCATTGGTCACATTGATAGAAAAATGATAGCTAAATAAATGGGTTGGTAATAACAAAAATAACAGCTAAAATTTATATAGGACCAGATACTTTGCTAAGTGCATTATAATTATTAACTCACTTGATGTATCCAATAGTCCTGGGACGTAGGTGCTATTGTTATAGAAGAGGAAAGTAAAGAAATTAGCAAATCGTTGATTTTCCCAGCTTCACACAGCTCATTTGTGAGTCTCAATTTAAACTCTGGTCTACCTGATTGCAGGCCCAATGTTCTATCCATTGAACTGCCTAGCTGCGTACATAGGCAGATATTGATGCCAAAATATTACAACATAGATATTATTCCACAAATTGATAGCACTTTCATATAATGGTTTCTGAAAGTTATAGTGGAGAAATTATAAGAATAATATCATAAGGCACCATGGATTTAAAACAGACATAAATTTTTTTAGTGATAACATCAACTCAGTCTAATGCATTTCTAAATCTTCTCACACAGAAAAAAATCTTTCCATTTCTCTACCAAATTTCGTATTCTATACTAGTTGCATTCAGAGATCAGTACGTAATGGTTCAAGATTTAGAAACATCAGTTACCAATCAGAGTGCAGATAAACTATCTGCAAGTAGTAATTTCCTAAACTGTTTTATCAAAACCTTTATATACCCAAAATTAAATTTCTCAATTTAAAATCTTACTACATATTTCCAGTTACTTTTCTATATCCATAAGAATATAAAATCTGTAGAATTAGACTGAAGAAATCATGAAAAATCTCAAAATTCACTTTTACTGAGGGAAAAAAAGAATTTCTAGAAAGAAAGTTCACAGCTTTATAGATAGAAATCATGTTATTCTCCTTTACTATTAGTGAGATCTAAAACTTCCTTAAAGTTCCTGAAACACTTTAGAATTGAGTAGGCTTTTATTTTGGTCTATGTTGGATATTTGAAGATCTTAAAAGAGAAAGATATGTATTTTCCCAATGTGCATGGAAAAGAACTAGTTCTGCATTTTTGCTTTTGGGAAATCACTGTTGATTCACAGTTTAAAAACATTTTTGCTAATATGGACACTTTTACATACAGCTTATTAAGGACCAACTGAGCATCATGTCCAACACTGTCCATGGAAATGGTCTCCCATTTTTCTGCCATTTCCCTCCCATTCTTCTAATGGAAGCTGATTAAAGTCTTGACAATTGTAGAATTGCACTTCTCTACACAATTATTCAATGTTTTGTTTTCTTTCGCTGCTACTATTTTAGTCCCTCTAGTCTTTATTTTCAGATCATATCCCAATCAATACTAGGTACTAAGTTTTTTTAAATTCCACTGAGTCTCTCCTTTGCAAATTAGCCCAAGTTTTCTTATGCAATTAAAATTCATTGCAAAACTTTTACTTTTCACTGATCAAAGTGGAAACTTAAAAGTTTATGGACATTTTCTCAATTAGTCTCATAAAACAATTTCAATTTAATTTCTTTTTAAGAGTTTGGAAATGTACACTCTATTTTGATTCCTTAAAAATGTTCTTGCTTCTAATTTATGCATGCAACTGTTTGCTGAGTCATTTATAGAACTATACAGTCATAAAGTAATCTACTCTCCAAAAAAGAAATTGTATTTATTCCCAAATAATTTGCTTTCTGATTTAGAGAAGTCTGTTTTTAAGCTTGAGAAAAGAGTTAATAACTGAAACATATGGTTCTTAAGCACCACGTAAGTGTAAAAATTTTATTTATTTATTTTGTTTGTGGTGGGAAGGAGGCAGGGCAATTGGGGTTAAGTGACTTGCCCAAGGTCACACAGCTAGGAAGTGTGTCAAGTGTCTGAGGTCAGATTCGAACTCAGGTTCTCCTCACTCCAGGACCCATGCTCTATTCTCTGCATTGTCTGGCTGCCCCTTAAAAAATTTTAAAAGGCAAATTGCTTACTTTTCTTCTTCTGCTTTTGGAATGACTGCCATTTTGAACTGGCTTCAGATCTGGGCATTCCCTAATCAATGAAATCACCTTCTACTAAAATAAAATAACAAATCTGTCACTGTTGAGGGAAGAGAAAAAGTAGTAGAAGAAAGTCTGAGTACTGATTACTTGGAACTTTCACAAAATATCTACTTTAATAATTTCTAGAGAAATGGAGCCCTAAACACTCACTAGGATATTTCATCATATATAAAAACATATAAAGCACACTCTTTCCTTTATTTGGAAATTCCCATTAATTAGATTAGATTTCAATAATAAATTTATTCTTCCTTTTCTATCATCATCTATCTTTGGTTTCAACTCCATGAAACATTATGCCTAACCCAAGATAAGTTGATTATATGAAATGTCCTCACCATGCTGACTCAGTTTTTGATACTCACCACTTTCTCAACTCCCTCAGTTGCCTCTCCTCTCTAATTACAGGCCCTCCAGGTGAGCAGTAAACTCTCCCAAAGCCTTCCTTTAGAGAATTCTTAGATCTAGAATTGCCAGGGAATGTTCCATTTTCCATCTATGGCTCTCCTTGGTTTTGACTCCATGGATGCTGTAGCTCCCAAAGGATAAGCTGATAACCTGAAGTATCATCATGCTGATTGACTTAGCTTTTGATACTCAGCACCTTTTCAATTCCCTTCATTGCCGCTCTGTCAATACTCTGCTTTTCATTTCATGACTTTTTATAAATTTGGATAAGGGCATAGATGACACAGGGTGGTAGGTGGCATGGGCAGATGTGGTGGTACAGTGGATAGAGCACCAGGCCTGCAGTCAGGAAGACCTGTGCTAAAATTTGGATTCATATACTTTCTAGTGAGACCTTGGGCAAGTTACTTAACCCTGTTTGCCTCAGTTTCCTCATTTGCAAAATGAGCTGGAGAAGAGAATGGCAAACAAATTGAGTATGTTTGCCCAGAACCCCCTTCCCCCACCGCAAGAGGTCATGAAAAATAGGAAAAAACTAAAATGACTGAACAAGAATAGCATTAGATGACATGTTGACCAATTTAAAGATAGAAACAAGCTGGGAGGAATAATTGATACATAAAATGACAAAGTCTTGATAAATAAAGTTTATAACACTCCAAAGCAGAGATTTTACTCAATGTAGAAAAAATGAGATGGCAAAAGAAAAAACCTTTTTCCTGAAGGGCTTTCAATCTGTCACATTAGCTACAATTACTTTACCTAAAGAGTTCAAAGCTAATGTTACTTTATCTTTAAAATGCAGTAGAAACTTGAGACACTGTTTTAGCCACAAATTTGGAGAGACTAGTAGGCTTTCATAGATGAGGAGAGACTAAATAAGGTAAAGGGGAAAGAGGATGATGATACGTACTCTAAGATAAAAATGTTAACTTACCTTGTAGCAAAATATGAAGACGATTTATAGGTATTGTCTATGGAACTTAGAAGTCAATTTGTTTTAAAGATATTTAAATAGATCTTTGACTATCATCTTTCTAACAATTGTCAATTTTAAATAAAATATCTTAAAATAAAATGAAATAAATATGACTTTCTCTCTTCCATGGATAGTGACAGATTTGTTATTTTAATGTAGGAGAAGGTGATTTCATTGACTAAGGAATGCTGAAAACTGAAGCCAGTTCAAAGGTTTTGACTCCAGCCTCAGACACTTATTAGCTTGTGACCCTGGGCAAGTCGATTAACTTCTATTTGCCTCATTTCATCATCTGTAAAATGGGGACATGGTAGAGAAGGAAATGGCAAACCACTCCAGTATCTTTGCCAAGAAAGCCCCTTGGGATCATGGTGAGTTTTTCTGGTGTCTAGACAACATCCACCTTGCATTTGTACCATCCTTTGGCTCGGATCTTGACTCTTTTCTCAGCCCATGTCCCAGAGGCCTTTTGTCCCCTCTGATGTTGCAACTAGCCAGGAACCATGCTCCAAGAGCTAATGACACTGTAACCATCAGAATCAGGAAGTTCATGAGAAACAGACTTCTTCAGGAAAGGCCACAGTGCTCAAGACTGAAGTTCGAGAAAATCTGGCCAAGATGTATAATTCCAGATGTCATTTTTGTCTTTGGATTCAGAACCCACTTTGGTGGTGACAAAACAACAGGCTTTGGCATGATTTACGATTCCCTTGACTATACAAAGAAAAATGAACCAAAGCACAGACTTGCAAGGCATGGCCTGCATGAGAAGAAAAAGGCTTGAAGGAAACAGAGAAAGGAACACAAGAGCAGAATGAAGAAAGTCAGGGTTACTGCAAAGACAAATGTCTGTGCTGGCAAAAAGAAGGATTAGAACACACTGTGGATGATGTTTATTCGTGAAGATAATTTCTCGTCAGAGCATAAATAAGCTATGTAAAAATGTAAAAAGAAAGAAAACCCCTTGGGCAAAATCCATGGGGTCACATAGAGTTGGACATGACTGAACAACCACAACAACAATAATAAATATCAGAACATACATTAAAATTGCTTTTGAGTGTGGTGTGAGAATAAATAAAAATGGGCTATCAGCAGGTAAGGAAAGGAGTGATGATCACATCTAGGCTATCAGTGTAGTCACCCTCTGTCTCTGGTAAATTCCCCATCATGTAAAAATTGCTTGATGAAATGAGAAATTGCAAATTTGAGCTGAACAGACCCCAACTGGACATATATGTTGGTTTCAGCTACTTACAGGTTTATCACATTGAAGAGAAAGTAGACTTATTCTGTTTGGCCCCAGAAGGAGGATTTATTACCAACTGATAGACTTTGCAAAGAAGAAAATTTAGGCTCATCGTAATAACAATAATAAGAATTTAGAGTTGTTCAAAAGTTGGAATAGAATACAAGGAAGAGTGTCCTAATTCAGAGGTGGTTTTGTGCATGTTGGAATCCTTCAGGCAGCAGCTGGATGAACCACTGTCAGGTATATTGTAGGGGGATTCATTTTGGGCAAGGCTGCTTACTAGTGTCCCTTCCAACTCTCTAACCCTGTGCTTCAATAATACTGTAAGTATACATGGAGATGATCAGTGTAATGGTTGACTCAATTTTAAGGGAGTTGTGAGGTCAGTTGTGAAGAAGGGAAAATATAAAATACATTTAAAAAATCTTAGTTCTTGTTCACACTAAAAAAGACAATGTGGAAAATAACAATCTTTATTAATCCATATCTCTATTTTCCTATCATGTGAAATGATTTTCAGCATTGTCCCTACCTGCTGAGGAAATCCTTGAGGACAGTACTGATGGATGCACAAGGGCTTTTACAAGCAACAATTTCACTTTAGATAACATTGTGAATATGACAGTTAAAAGAAACACACAGAGAACATATTTTATTCTGATTATTTATTCACTGGATCAATTTCTTTATTCCAGAGAGCCAAGCATTGCCACGAATGTTGCCCTTACGCATTTCAAATGTTTTATTGAAAGTCACAAATGATCTTCAATGACCTCTGGTCATTAATCTCATCGCTGTAGTGGCATAGAAGAGGAAAATATAGCTCGCCAATGTTCTTTGTCAGTGTCTTTGAAGACGTCCAGTGAATTAAGGGTTAAATGATATTTTTATAATAATTTATTTTTATAATTAAATTTATAAAAATTAATAATTTTAAATAATTATTAATAATAACTAGCATTTGTATAGCACTTCTATACCAGGCACTGTGTAGAGAACTTTACATTCGTTATCTTGTTTGGTCATGATAACAACCCTGGAGTCAGGTTCAATTGTTATTTCCATTCTGTAGATAAGAAAACTAAATGAAAGTGAAGTTTAGTGACTTGCCCAGGGTCATACAGCTAGTATTTGAGGCCAGATCTGAACTCAGGTCTTTAAGACCCTAGAAATGATGAGATCCTTCAATTCATTCTGTTAGAAGTTGGCATTTTCTTGCTTTTACAACAACAACAATAACAACAACTCTGGAACCCAAATATTAACTATGCAAGGACACAATAACATAAGAATGACTAACAAAGAAAAATTCATAAGGAAATTACTCAATATGGTTTAACTTGTACTTCAAGGAAATGTGGTTGAGAATTTTAACATGGCAGCCAAAATCTGACTGAATAATTTCCCACTGTTCACTGCCCTGGCTAGGCCACATCCAGAGGATGTTGTTATGTTCTGGGTATTATGTGGTAAAATGAATTTGATAAGCTAGAAAACATCCAGAGGAAGGCAGCCATTATTGTGAGGGGACTGAAAATGATGTCATAAAAACTATTTGTCTTTAAAAGAGGCAATTTATAAAGAGAGTGATCATTATAATCATGGCAATAAAAAGTTGTCAAAGGTAAGTGGCATTGGATTATTCTGCTTGCCGTTAAGGGGCAGAACCAGGAATACTGCCTTAATGACAGAATTAGGAGCAGTTTAGTGGCAAGAGCAAAGTCCTGGGAGTCATAAAACCTGAATGCTAGCAGGGTTTCTCCTATTTCTGTAATGTTGAACAAAATAGTTCACTTCTGAGCCTGAGGTCTGCCGACCCTAGGTAAAATAAAGGAATTGTCCAAAGGCCTAAAATAGTTTCCTAAATTAGAATCTGTAAATTATTTAATGTTGATAAATGTATTTCAGTACAATTGATTTCCTTTGAAATCTTTTGTGTATTATTTTCTGTATTGGAAAATACTCTTCTGTGTAGCAAATAGGCTTTGCTGCAATGGCAAAGGATTTCAAGAAACACAAAACATCAGAATAGCACAAAACAGTCTATAAAATGAAGAAAGACTTTTGGTCAAGATGAATAAAAATTGGAGTTGTCCAAAGGAATAATAAAAACTTCTGGGGCCAGAGAGTTCCAGTTCACTGGAGTTCTTGAAGCAGTCAGAAAACTAGAATTTGGATCACATTTTGGGAAGAATGAATAGAAGCTTTTCATGTTGTGAAAGATTAAGGCAATTCAGGGTGATCTCTTGAGCTCCCCCTCAAGATTTGTGATTTTATTATATGATTCTCAGAAAGTAATAAAGCTTCAGGGGAGGGAGAGATCACTTTCAACTCTGAAAGTCAAAAAAGCTTCATGTACAAGGGCATGCATGAGTTGAGGCAGAAAAAATGTTCAGGATTTGAGTAAACTGATGTTTGAGGAAAAGGCAAGTATTTAAAAAGACAATCAGAATTACATACTGGAAGAGACCTAAAAGATCATCTAGTAAAGCTTCTTCATTTAATAAAAGCCTAGATGAGTAAAATGATTTCTTGATGTTCACATGGGTCATCAGAAACATAATTTAAGTGATTTTTTGGGGAACACTAAATCTAGCATCTTTCATGAATAAATTGTGGAGCTCAGAAAGAAGTTATCTCGTGGTATTTGGAACACTACAATTCAAATAGCATGCAGAGTTTGGAGGGGTCAATGAGATAGGAGTCAGGAAAAGGAGGTTGAAATCAAATTATGGAGATCATTGAATGATATGTTAAGGAGATTTTGTTTGAAAGATTGAGTCAATGAATCAATCAATAAACACTTAAGTACCTACTATGTTCCAGGCACTTTGTTAAGGGCTGGAAATTGGTTGGTTGGTGTCCTTCATTCTTGAAGAGAACCAAAATAACATCACTATGTTAGAGTCAATTTTCAATGTGTCTGACTGTGGCTGATCAGACATATACGAGCTTGTAATGCTCTACCACAGGTTGGGCACGAATAGTCCATGTGAACATTTGGGGTGGATACTCTAAATTTGCACATCCTGTGTTTCCTTTGAGCTGTGTCAATTCTGCTTTGCTCATAGAGCACACCTTCTCTGAAGTGCTTGAAATACAAAAAGAGGTAAAAGACAGTTCTTGTCCTTAAGGAGTTTACAATCTAATGGGGGAGACAACATGCAAACAAATATATACAAAGCAACTATGTACAGGATAAGGAACAATAATTAACAGAGGGAAGACACTGGAATTAAGACGGGTTAAGGAAGGCTTCTTGGAGATCGCAGAGGAGGGAAAGCATTCCAGGCATGGGGAAGGGCCAGAGAGAATGCCCAGAGCTTAGAAATAGAATGTGTTCACCATGGAATGAGCAGAAGGCCAGCGTCACTGAATCAAAGAGTATGTATTAGTGAGTAAGATGTAAGAAGACTGGAAGGTAGGGTGGTGATGTGTTATGAAGGGCTTTGAATGCCAAACAGAGCATTTGGTATTTGTTCCTGGAGGCCGTAGGAAGTCAGTGGAGTTTATTGAGCAGGGAGGTGTCATGATCAGACCTACATTTTAGGAAAATCATTTTAGTGGCTAAATAGAGGAAAGATTGGAGAAGGGACAGACTGAGGCAGTCAGATCCACCAGTAGGCTATCGCAATACTCAGGGTGTGAAGTGATAAAGACCTGTACTATAACATTAGTAGTGTCAAAGAAGAAAGGGGGCACATATTCAAGAAATGTTGCAAAGTTGAAATCAACAGACCTTGGTAATAATTTGGATATGGTGTGTGTGAGAGATAATGAGGAGTCCAGAATGACTTCCAGATTGTGAGCCTGGGATACTAGGATGGTGTTGCCCTCTACAATAATATGAAGTGTGTGTTGTAGGGGGTGCGGGGGGCAGTTAGAGGGAAAGTAATGAATTAGTTTTGTTTTGGACATATTTAATCCAATCTACTGGAATACAGTTTGAGATGTCTGAAAGGCAGTTGGAGATAGCAGATTGGAGGTCAGCAGAGAGACTGGAGCAGGAGAGGTAGATGTGACAATCATCAGCATAGGAATGGTAATTAAGTCCATGGGAGCCCATGAGATCACCAATTGAAGTAGAATAGAGAAAGAAGAGAAGAGGCCCATGAACAGAACCCTGAGGGATGTTTATAGTTAGAGGATATGATCTGGAGGAGAATACAGCAAAGGAGACAGAGAAGGAGTGATCAGTTAGTTAGGAGGAAAGCTAGGAGAGGAAACCTAGAAAGCCTAGAGAGGAAAGCATCAAAGAGGAGAGAATGATCAAGTGTCAAAGGCTGCAGAGAGGTCAAGAGTAGATGGATCTCTCAATTCCTTCTCAGATCTCTGTCCCGTAATTCTAAGATGCGTTCATGTAGGAAATGGGGAGTCCTTAAAGCCTTGGATGATGGTATGGAAGTGGTGCTCCTGGAAGACCTGGAAGACCTATAGGAAGGAAATACTCACTCTAGAGGGAAGCAGATACACTAATGGTCAAGAATCATTTATTAAGCACTCACTGCATCCCAGGCCCTAAGGGACTGAGTTAAAAGGAAATATGAAAGCAGAAACAGTTGTGATGAGCAAGCTCTATAATGCAAACTTGTAGGTAATCTCAAAGGGAATGCAGAAACATTAAAGGAGAGCAGAAAAGATTACTTGCAGAATGGAAATCTCAGCTGAAAGAAAGAGGTGAGAAAGGAGACCTCGGAAGATTATACAGCATGGAGAGGGAATGGTCCCAGTGTAGGTAAGGGAGATGAGAAGGAAAAATTCTTCTGAATGGTTAAGAGTAGGAAGGAGAAGAGAAGTAGGTAATGAGATCTGAGAGGAAAGAGGGGAAATAGAGCATAGGGAAAAGCAAAGCAGCAATAGGAGAGAGACAAAAGTCACAGAGATGAACCAAAGGAAACAGGAGAGAGAGAAAAGAGACATCAAAGGAATTGAGTAAGAGGAAAAGAGAGACAGTTACTATTGAGGAACCACAGCAGAGAGGAGGGTGACAATGACCTCAGATTCTCCAAAGCAGTCAGGAGAGTGAAATATTGACATAACTGCTTAAATTGCTGAGAAGAAAGAGTCATTAGAGTGGAATTTTAATGACCTGAGGGATACAGTGAGAGTAAGACTGGGGAAAATGCCATGGTGATAAATAAAGAATGAGATCCAGGGGATGCTGGAGATAGGAAGAACAATTGCTTTAATTGATGAGGCCTTATATTTGAAGAGGAGATATCAGCAAAGACAGTTACATTGGGATCCTGAAGACAAATTCTATCACTTGTTCCAGAATTGTTTGAGTGGCCCTTTCCTATTCCCAGAAAGACAGGG
>JAQQSZ010020868.1:0-10046 GCA_028646595.1 Phalanger gymnotis
ATAGTTCCAAATTGTTCTCCAGAATGGCTGGATCAGTTCACAACTCCACCAGCAATGTAATAATGTTCCAATTTTCCCACATCCTCTCCAGCATTTATCATTTTCCTGTTTGGTCATTTTAGCCAACTTGACAGGAGATATGTGGTACCTGAGAGTTGTTTTGATTTGCATTTCTCTAATCAGTAGTGATTTTGAGCATTTTTTCATATGCCTATAGATATCTTTAATTTCTTCCTCTGAAAATTGCCTGTTCATATCCTTCGACCATTTCTCAATCGGAGAATGACTTGTATTCCTATAAATTTTGCTCAGTTCCCTGTATAGTTTAGAGATGAGGCCTTTATCAGAGACACTAGTTGCAAAGATTTTCTCCCAATTTTCTGCTTCCCTCCTAATCTTTGTTGCATTGGCTTTTTTTATGCAAAAAACATTTCAATTTAACATAATCAAATTATTTTGCATTTTGTAATGCTCTCTATCTCTTGTTGTGTCATGAATTCTTTGCTTTTCCATAAATTTGATAGGTAAACTATTCCTTGCTCTCCCAAATTGCTTTTAGTATCAGCCTTTTTTCCTAAATGGAAGGGTAGAACTCTTAATTGCATTCTTACAGTATATGCCATTTTAAACCCAATTCTTATCAATAGTAGGAGTTGAGTAGGTTCCTCTTGGGCCATGAAGAAGCTTTCTGTCCATGGGAGGCCTGAGGTGGTCTGCATTTCCCATATTTAGTCATCAGCAGTGATGAGATAGGGATTTTCAGGAGCCATAATCAGGGCCCAAGATGGGAAATCCTACCATCACAAATCTATAACTCGAAGGTCATTAAGTTATAGATGAGGGAACTGAGGGATCCTAGACCCTGAGCTAGAAGAGAACTTAAAAGGCATTGAGTCCACTTTTCTCCTTTTAAAGATGAGGAATTATATGCTCAGAGATCTTTCAGGAGGAAAGTAGCAGAGACAGGATTGGAACTCAGGTCCTGGGACTTCAGTTCAGTATTCTTTCCTCTGCATTATGCATTGTCTTTCTTTCCTGGGGCAATATCGCCTTCTCCCAATCCAGTATCAATTTCTTGAACTACACTAGGGTCACATCCTGGCTATTTCCATACCATACTGACTCTATCTCCTCCCCACCCTCCTCACTCTGCCCCTAGAACCACTCTGGGCTAGGCCAGATTTGGTTTTATCTTGCCTAGATCCAGTCCTCTACCATGCTTCCAGGGCATTTTACTTTACACTCCCCTTTACTTGCTGTCGTCACCTATTAAAATGTCAGCTTCTTGAGGGCAAGGCTGGCTGGCTGGTATGGTGTATTCAGTGTCTGACATATAATACTCTATCATATGTATGTATCCATATTGCCCATCTACGTATATATCCATCTGTGTAGGTTTGTATATATCTTGCCTCCCTCTGTCTCTCTCTTTCTCTGTCTCTGTCTCTCTCTCTTTCTGTCTCTTTCACTCTCTGTCTCTGTCTCTCTGTTTCTTAATCAGGGTCTAGCTAATAGAAATCCATCTCCTCAAACCATTCGTACATATCTTTTCTCCCAAACTAGAATAATGTTCTTAGAAGGCAGACCTTCTGCTTTTTTTGGATACGCCCTGCTCCTTTCCCCCTTCTAACAGTGCTGCACACACACTGATAAATAGGACCTTAATCTGGAATGCTTTACCTCCATGATCACAACCCTGTGAGGTAGCACTGCAGGTATTATTATCCCCATTTAACAGATGAGGAAACTGAGATTTGGAAGGGGTGAAATAACCTGCCCAGGGTCACACGGCAGAGGCAGGATTTGAAATTAGGCATTTTCTGCCTCCAAACTCAGCGAGACGCCCATCACTCTTTCCCACTTTGCCTCTTGCATGTAAGCAGCTCAATAAAAGGCTATCACAGGTGAGTCATACCAGTCATTCTCTTTGTGCCTTTTCACTTGTTGCAGATATTTCCCAGCAGAGAGGTGCCCCTCATCCCCCAACAGCTTTAGGACTAGGCCACAACTAACTCTGATGGACTTGGCTCTTCTCATCAATGCAAGGTTCAAAGACAGCTCCAAAAGACTCATGATGAAAAAAGTCCAGAGAAAGAACTATGGAGTCCTAATGTAGATGGAGGCAAACTATTTGCTCTCTTTTTTTCCCTCTTCTTTTTTGGTTTCATTTCTTCTTTCTCATGATTCATTCCACTGGTTATAATTCTTCTTTACAACTTTACTATTATGTAAATAAGTTTAATGGGAAGGTATATGTAGAACCTATATCAGATTACATGCCGTCTTGGGGGCAAGAGAGGAGAGAGAGGGAGAGAAAATATGGAACTCAAAAACTTGTGGAACTGAGTGTTGTAAACTAAAGATAAAAAAATGAATTAATATACTATTTAAAAAGAGAAAATAGTAGAAGGAATTGTAAGAATGGGGTCAGGCAGGATACTGTTGGAGGGAAGGGAAGAAAACACTCACCAATTAAACACATGATGCTACAACCATAAAAAAAAAGGACTAAGTCACAGTGCTTCTCAAATACTTTTGTAGATAGCTTTTGCTTTTTACACCATGGCAGAAAACATGCAGGCCCAGACCAGGGATATATAACCCAATATCTGAATTTTTAAGAATAGAAGAAATATTCTCTTACTTTCAGTGAAATGCCAATTAGCAAAAACCTTAGAGATAATTTAGTTTAACCTCCTTATTTTACAGATGAGGAAAAGAGACACAGAAAAGTCATAATAACTTGTATTTATCTGACCCTTAAAGATTTACAATTTTTTTAAAATAACCAGGTAATGCATGAATTATTATTCCTATTTTACATATGAAAGACTGTATATGACAGTGAAGGTAGGACAACTGGCATCAGGCAGACTTATGTTCATGTCCTGCTTCTGATTTATCTAGCTATGTGACAATGAATAAGTCACTTAATCTCTGGGGCCCTGAGAAAAACTTTTTTTCCCCTCAGCGTTAAGGGGTTAGGTGACTTGCCCAGGGTTACACAGCTAGTAAGTGTCAAATGTCTGGGGCTGGACTTGAACTCAGTTCTTCTTGACTACAGGGCTGGTGCTCTCTCCACTTGGCCGTCTAGCTGCCCTGCCCTGGGCAATACCTTAAAGTGGATGCTGGGATCTGGGATCACAATTTTGTTTTTGAAAAATATTTTGGAAGAAAAGGAAAAAATACTTTGATAACTGTATCTCAATATAATGGATTTCCTTTGCATTCCTGTGCATTTGATTTTATACATTTAAACATAATTCAGAGAGTCAGCTGTAAAATGTTTACTAGCGCACCTCTGGTGGAGGTCGATTGACTCTAAGTCCAGAGTTCTTTCCCTTCATGCCAGCCTGTATAAACCTCAAATTTGTATTGAAATGACTGGAGAACCCTTTCCCCTCCCCCAGCTTCAAGTCTGCCCTATTTGAATAGATTGCAGGTGGAGAGGGCAACAAAGAAGGCACATCCAGGAAGAAAAGGCTGAAAGAAAATTCAGGCAGAGCGGATTTTTGCAACTGAGGCAAACATAGTGAATGTGACTGGGGCAAGCAGAGTGAAATGGGCTAGGGGTTGGGGAAGGGTGTCATTGATCCTGGAATGCTACAAAGGTGGGAATCTGCCTCTTCTCTCCCCTTTCTCTTTGCTGCCCCTTTTTAGTTTGAGAAGAAAAAGCAGAAAAAGGAGAGAGGTTATATAGCTGTTTTGTTGTAGAGAAGATGCTGAGATTTAATTGGACAATGTAGAATTAAGATGAGTGAAGAACTGGTTAGATTCACTCACTTTGCTCAATAGTCAACCTGAGTTGTGTTTCTTTGAGCTCTGTTTTACTATAACCCAATTGATCAATGAAGCGCCCTGGTGGGTCAGTGTGGCCCAGGGATTGGCAGTCGGGTGAGCTTTGCAGTTTGCTGGCTTAAAGGGAATTGGTAGCCAACTCAATAGCATTTTACTTTTCCAACACCCTTTTAAGGGCGTGTGAACATGAGTTGAAAAAGGTGGAAAATTCTATGTCAGTTTGAGAAGAGAAGAGGATTTGCATAGAGAGCAAGTATCAGAAGGCAAGCAGTTAGCAGAAGGGCAACTTAGTATGAGGCGAATGTTCCTGAATGTACTAATGACATCCAAGCCGGCAGTCCAGATTTGTGAGTTACCCTGAACACATGGATTTTCCTCCTTCTGCTTCCCTGCCAGCTTTCTTTAAGAGGATGCACACTTTCTTCCGCAGATAATGAATGCATTGATAGAAGAGTGTAACCCAGGTTTATATGTGGAATGTGATGTATTTTATTATTCTTGCATTTGCTTTAATGTGAGTACCTGCGATGTTATCATTCTTTTGCTTATTGCTAAGTAAGTAGTCATGCTTAAGATTTAAAAGTGTTATCATTTTGAGGAGCTGTTTTGTATAAGTGGAAGCACACCGGTGGGGATTCAAGAGTTAAAGAGGTGAGTAAGGGGAATATATTCCCACAGAGCACAGCCCAGAGAAAATTTTTGATGTAACCTTGTGGTCCTTCTAGTCTGAGAGCGTAGTGTGAGGATTTTGTGAGAGTAGGTTAGAGTAGGTGAGTTGGTTCTGAGACCAAGTAGGTCCACTTGCTCATGTGAGAGGTGAGTTGCTATAGGGTATGTACACCCCTTGTATCACTTACACAAATATACCTGAACATCTAACAGGGTTTCAGAGTTTAGATTTCCCTCCTGCTTTTCTAAGCCTAAAAAAGCACTCCTGTCTTCCACTATTCCTCTCCCAGGAGAGAGAGTGGGTAGAAGATGATCGGTTCTGGAAGGCATTAGCTGCTTCCCAAGTTAGGCTCCTGTAGAGCCCATGATCCTTGAAATATTACACCTCTTCCTCACTTTCCCCTTGACCCTCATTCTCGAGGCTCCAGTCCTCAGGAAAGTTTGACAAGCAGGGGAGGGTATATCTAGGGAGACTCAGAGTCGGGGGCCAGGAAGGTACAGTCTTCAAGCAAAGATGAAGGTGCTGTCTCCCTTTCACCACCTTGCCAACCTCCTACCTTTAAGGTTACCCACCATCAGCAGTCCAATCACAGATGGGGGAGGGAGCCATTCTCAACTTTACACTGATCTCAAGCATGTACTTCCCTCCTCAGGCAGTGAGCAAAATTGTGAGAATACCCTTGGACCACTGGTTGAATCACTGAGGAGATGACTGGTTGACTGGGTAAAGGGCATTTGCTAGTTGATTGGGGAAAAGGATTAGCTAGTTGGGCTAGGGCCAGGGCCACATCTCCACTGCTAGGCTGGACAGAACTTGGTTCTTCTCAGCCTCCTCTGGCTGACTTATTCCAGGAGACATTCAAGCTGCTTCCCAAAGTTCCAGTCATACCTTTCTATCACAGGCCTGCCAGGCTAAAGCTCTACTCATTAATGGGCTTTGCCTTTGCCTCCATCTTTTACTTAAAGGCATATAATTGCTGAAAAGATACTCTTTATTGTTTCTTTTTTTTTCTTTTCAAAATTCTGAACTTATACACCAAATCAACTAGCATTTCCTTACAACAGAGTAGAACAAAAAAAGAGAATTACACAGAAAACTGTGGACCTCTGTCATGTATAGCTTATGTTTCTTTAAAAATATAATAAATTCAATGTGAAACTTTCAGAGCTGCCATGCTTGACTGTGATTCTTTCAGGCCTTCCTTCTGTTCTCTTCCTTCCTGTACTTCAATGACCCTCTTTCCTTCCTTCCTTCCTTCCTTCCTTCCTTCCTTCCTTCCTTCCTTCCTTCCTTCCTTCCTTCTTTCCTTCCATTTTTTTGACTACTCTTTTTCAGTCTCACTTTCCTGTCTTCCTCCTTTGAAAATAAAAAGAAAAACAAACCATTATAACAAATGTGCATAGTCAAGCGAAACAAATTCCCATTTTGGCTGAATCTATTATTGTATCTTATTCCATCTTATTCCATTTTGAGTCTTATCATCTCATCATCAGGAGGTGGGTAGCATGCTTCACGGACTGATTAGTGCTCTGGGTATACTCATTCTTTGGATTATTAGCATTCTTAAGTCTTTTAAGGTTGTTTTTCTTTACTATGTGGTTATTCTATAAATTATTCTCCTAGCTCTGCTCTCTTCACTATGTATCAGTTCATATAGGTCTTCCTAGGTTTCTCTGAAACTGTCCTTTGTGCCATTTTTTACTATGCAGTAGTATTCCATTACTTTTATATACCATTTGTTCAATCATTCTTTAATTGATAGGCACCCCCTTAGTTTCTAACTCTTTGCTATAACAAAAAAAAAAGAATCTGCTATAAATATTTTTGTACGTATTGGCTTTGGAACAGATGTACAATAATCTTTTCCTCCCTTCCGCCAGTAACGAGCTACCTTTGGGCAGATGCCAATCCTCAAGCATGAACCTGGTTGTTCCAGTGCTCCAGTGCTCCCTCCCTCCACCCGTGATTCCTACCTGTCATTTCCCCCTTTTTCCACAAGGTGGCAACAGAGACTCAGGGAGGAGTGCTATTGATCCTTTTTGGGGAACACAAGACGAGCAGGAGACTTTCCTGAGCTAAATCTGTAACCCTTACACAGGTGGATGAGCAAGGCAGGGATGCAAACCAGAGGACTGCAGTGTCCCCATCCAAATCTTTCCTCTGCCATCTCTTCTTCTCGATCGCACCTGTTCCCTGCCTTTATCTTGTGTCTCTTCCTTAAATGCCCGATGAAATAATAGTAGATTACATTTACCCATCGGTTTTCAAAGAGCTTTATGTACTGATCTCATCTCCTTAACTATCGCACATGCCATCATTCTATGAGAAGCCCTGGGGTACTCCTGTATCCAACCAATAACTATGTCCTCGGGATTCGACTTTTATATTTCTTGCATCAGTTTCATCCTTTCCATACACATGGTAACCTCCCTAATAGGGGCCACCACCAATCTTTCACCCAGGTCAATCAATCAACAAACATTATTTAAACAATTTTCAATGTTATAAGCGCTGGGACAACAAAGGAAAAGGAAAACAGTTTTGCTTCCAAGGAGCTGACATTCTAGTAGGGGATACTCTAATAGAGTATAGATGTAATAGTGACTGCCCTGGCCCTCATTGCCTGAGACCTAGGTTTGTTACATTTCAGCATTCCTCCAGGGGTTTCTAATGTCCTTAAGGGGACCTCGGGGGTGTCATTGGCTCAAGACCCCATTGATCGTGTTCCCCTAATTTTAGAGGGTCTCTTCCGCCCCTGTTCTACTTAATTAACTGAAAGTCAGATTAGCTTTTACAATGGCATATATACTTCAAAGGCATAGCAGGAAAAAACATGCAAATATTCTCCCCAACACCTGGAGGGGCATAATCCTCCCTCACACCATCTCAGTCTCAGGAGGGGATGGAGATTAAGTTCACAGATGAACTCAGTTTCTATATAGTATGATCCCACCAAGCTCCGAATCCAAAGTTCCCCTGGCTTCTCAAGGCTTCCCTGCTGGGCTGGCAGCAACATCTGGCTTGAGATCCTGACTCCAAAGTCCCCAAGATTAGAGCGCTGGGGTCTGGGGACTGAAAAGGGCAAACAAAACGGACTCAAACCCCAAACCCATTTCTTGGGGCCACAAGGCCTGAAGGGAGAGGGGAAGGTACTTCTTAGTTCATGATGACTAAGCTTTGGGTGAAGAGGACTTTCTTCTTAGAGAGAGAAAGAGAGAGAGAGAGAGAGAGAAAGAGAGAGAGAGAGAGAGAGAGAGAGAGAGAGAGAGAGAGAGAGAGAGAGCTACTATCCCTGTCTAGTAGTTTTAAAAACGCAGCCTGTTCTGGCTATCAGGCAAAGGAAAGAGGCCTTTTACGTCCATATGTTTGGGGAGCACAGGGTACCTTCTTGCATAAGCAGATCCCTGCTTTCTCCTATGTGGGTGCCTTCATTTAGGTGATTTTGACATGAGCAGCAAAGCTCCATTGATGATAGGTATAGAATATATACAAATAGATACAAGATAACCTTAAGGAGGTGAGACGCTAGCAGCTGGAGGTGTGGCCTCCTGCAGAAGGTGGGGCTTTAGCTGAATCTTAAAGGGAGTCAGGGCGAGGTGAGAAGGGAGACATAGAGGACAACCATAGGAAAGTATGGAGATGGGAGATGGAGCATAGTGTGCATGAAGTAGACTAATATGGCTGGCCCGTAGAGTGTGTGACGTGTAAGAAGACTGGAAAGATAGGGAAGGTGTCAGGTTGTGAAAAACTTTAGATAACAGAAGAGTTTTTATTGGATCCTAGAGGTTCTAGAGACATACTAGAGTTTATTAACTGGAGATGTGATGTGGTCAGATCTGCATTTCAGAAAAATCACTTTGACAGCTGTATGGAGGATTGTGTTCGGGATAGGCTTGAGGCTGGCAGTTTCTCTGTGGTTGTGAAGCCTCTTAAAATAAAAAATTTCCTATAACCTTTATTTTAAAAAAAGATACCCCCCACCTCTTCTTTCCCCCAAATTATTCCTTGTAACAAAGAATAAAAAAAGAAAAGGAGAAAGAAAGCAGTTTACCAAAACTAAACACTTTTAACGAAGTCTGACAGCATATGCAATGCTTCAAACCCATGGTTTTCCACCTCTTTAAAGAAGGGAAGGAGAAGTATTTTCCCATCTCTTCTTTCTGTCAAGGCTCGGTTATTATAATTACACAATTTTCAGATTGTTTTGTTGACACTCTTTCTGTTTACATGGTTCTGGTCATAAATAATATTTTCCTATTCTGATTACATCTCTTTGCATTGAAGTCTTCCTACACCCTTCTAAATCCTTCATAGTTATTGTGTCTTACATCTTAGTAACATTCCATTACATTCATGAGCCACACTTTGCTTAATCATTTCCTGGTTTACTGCCATCTACTTCATTTCTGTCTACTACAATTAGTATTACTATGAATATTTTTCTGCATGTGGGACTTCTTTTTCCTTGACCTCCTTTGAGATATGTCTCTAGCTATGGAGTCTCTGGATCAAAAAGTATGGAAATTTTATTTGTTTTCATAACATGATACCAATTGCTTTCCAGACTGGTTAAACTAATTCTCAGTTCTACTAACGGTGTTAGTGTGGTTGTGACTATCTTCCCAAAGCCCCTAAAGTACAGACTATTCCCAGCTTTTGTCATCATTGTCACTTTGCTACGTGGGAGATGAAACCTCAGAATTATTTTGAATTAGAGTTCTCTTATATACACATAATAAGAAAGGATACTTTCCTACTTCATTGGATCCATGATCTCATCTCCATAGGCATTCACCACTGTACTACTGTATCCTATTCATCCTTTCTCATCTTATGTGGTTTTTAGCTCTTTCTTTCCATCTAAATCCTCTATCTGAGTAATGCATTGGAGATCTTCCTCTGGCTTTTTTAATATTTCATAAATACTGGTGCATATTCATCCAGACTATATTTTACCTACTGAAAACCACTCTCGTACTCCCATCTAAACTCAGTTGAAATGACTACTCCATTTTACTCCTTTCCTGAATTCACCATCCTAACTCTATGATGTCGACCCTATATTTAGGATTTAAGTCCATATATTTCCATCCTTTTTCTTCTTAATAACTATGAACTTAATAATCAACAAACAAAACATTTCAATGTACAAAGAACAAAAGATGAGGCTACAGGAACTATGAACTTCTGTTATATACATTTTAGGTAAACAAAATTGCTATTTTTGTCTCCTGGATTTCTTTTTTATTTCTTCTGATATTTAAAATTTTTTATTGATATTTCTTCCTTCCTTCCCCTCTCTTTATTTCTTTTCCCACTCTCCTTTTCTTCTTTCTTTCTCTTTCCCTCTCCCCCTCCCTCTTTTCCTTCCTTCCTTCCTTCCTTCCTTCCTTCCTTCCTTCCTTCCTTCCTTCCTTCCTTCCTTTCTTTCTTTTCTTTCTTCCTTTCTTTCTTTCTTTCTCTTTCTTTTTTCTTTCTTCCTTCTTTCCTTCCTTCCTTCTTCCTTCCTTCCTTCCTTCCTTCCTTCCTTCCTTCCTTCCTTCCTTCCTTTCTTTCTTTCTTTCTTTCTTTCTTTCTT
>JAQQSZ010020869.1:0-10046 GCA_028646595.1 Phalanger gymnotis
ATCTCACATAAAAGTGGCAAGAAAGAGCAGTTCTGTTGGAAGAGAAGAGGGGGCAGGTGAGGGGGAATGAGTGAATCTTGCTGTCGTCAGATTTGACCTGAGGAGGGAATAACGTACACACTCAATTGGGTATCTTACCCCACAGGAAAGAAGGAGGAAGCAGATAAAAAAGGGGGAATGATAGAAGGGAGGGCAGATAGGGGGAGGAAGTAATCAAAAGGAAACACTTTCAAAAAGGGACAGGGTCAAGGGAGAAAATTGAATAAAAGGGGACAAGATAGGAGGGAGCAAAATATAATTAGTCTTTCACAACATGAGTATTGTGGAAGGGTTTTTGCATAATTATACATGTATGGCCTATGTTGAATTGCTTGTCTTGTTAGGGAGGGTGGGTGGGAAGGGAAGAAGGGAGAGAATTTGGAACTCAAAGTTTTAAAAGCAGATGTTCAAAAAAAAAGTTGGTTTTGCATGCAACTGGGAAATAAGATATACAAGCAATGGGGCATAGAAATCTATCTTGCCCTACAAGAAAGTGAGGGAAAAGGGGATGGAGGGTAGTGGCTGACAGAAGGGAGTGCTGGCTGGGGAACAGGGCAATCAGAATATATGCCATCTTGGAGTGGGGGAAGGGTAGAAATGGGGAAAAATTTGTAATTCAAAATCTCATGGAAATAAATTCTGAAATGTAAAAATATTAAATAAATAATAATTAGTTTCAAAAACAATAAAATAAAATACATGCAAAGTCAATACAAGGAAATTTGGGGGAGGGAAACACTAGCAGCTGGAGATAACAAGAAAAACCTCATGTAGATGGTGATGCTTGAGCATAGCTTTGAAGGAAGCTTGGGATTTTACAACAGTGCCAAGCGCTCATGATTTGAAAGTTTCCAATCACCATGAACCTACTGGACTGTTTTGGGACAATTCCAATTTTAGGGAGGGGCAGAAGGGGCAAGGCAATCATGATTCAGTGACTTGCCCAGGGTCACACAGCTGGTAATTTTCATGTCTGAGGGTGGATTTGAACTCAGGTCCTCCTGATTCCAGGGCTGATGCTCTATCCACTGCACTATCTAGATGCCCCTACAATTCCAATTTTTAGGGTTTTTTTTTTTTCTTTTTGCTTCATGCTGAGTCAAAATATGCTTCTTTCCTATAACTTAGAATTATTAATCAAAATTCATCCCTCCAGGACCAAGCAGAACAAACATTGCTCAATCCTCAAAAATCCTCGAAAACAAATTGCAGCGTTAATCTTCGCTTTAAGTTCCATTTTTATTTTTATTTTAGGAGGCAATCAGGGTTAAGTGACTTGTGCAGGGTCACACACTGCTAGTAAATTTCTGAGGCTGGATTTTAACTCAGGTCATCCTGACTCCAGGGCAGTGATCTATCCATTCTACCACCTAGCTACCCCAAATAAGCCACATTTTTAACATGTCCCTATAAAATCATGACAGGTAGTGGAATGAAGTAGCCAAGTCCCTGCCATTTCTCAGCAAGTAGAATTTAGAGGTGTATTTATTAAAAATTCTGTACAACTACTGTACACAAATATAAATTTCAACAAAATCACCAATCTTTACACCCCACGAGAGTGTTTCCAGTTGTTTTGAATTACTGCATTAGTCATTTTCCTTCATGATTCCAGACCCACTGGGTCATGATTTGTCATTCATAAAACCAGTTTCTTCTTCATTCAAAGAGGAAAAAAAATTGCTCTGTATTTCATCTTTCTGGCAATTGAAAGGTGAATTCATTTTCTACTGACAATTGATATGGACTTAATTCTAGCGGTCATAAGATGTGGTACCTAGATCTATGAAATTCATTTTTCCGAATAAAGTAGAGGAGACATAATGCTGTTTTAAATATGTAAAGATCTGTCATACGGAAGAGGGATTTGATTGGTCCCAGAGAGGAGAACCAGGAGCAAAGGGCAGAAATTACGGAGGCAAATTTAAGTTTGATAGGAAGAAAATCTTCCCAACAATTCAAGCTTTACAAAAGTGAAATGGGTCGTTCCAGAAGGGAGTAGGTTGACCTTCATTCGAGGTCTTCAAGCCAAGGTTGGATTGTCATTTGTTAAGTAGGTTGTAGTGGTGATATTTTTTCAGGTGTGACTTAGACTAGATGGCCACTAAGGTCTCTTCCAACTTCAAAATTCAGTGTTCCTGTAATTTTTTTCATTTATCATGAGATTTTAAGCAAGAATATTCTGTTTATGGTTTGTAACATCACTTAAAATCAATTTTGATAAGTTTGCTTTTAAATACTGTCTGTGGTCACATAACACATTTAGATGATTGAAGCTTCACCATGAACAAAGACTACAAAAAAATCTGAATGTTTGATGGTCATCCTCAGATTTCATATTTGCTTCCTTAGAGGAATTATTTTGTTTTGGTATGGCACTGTTTGGTACTACACAGAGTAAAAAGCAGAGGAAAGAGAGGAGAGGATAAACTGATGAACTCAGAGTCCTCTGATCAAATGTACCATTTAATGTTGAGTTGAAAACATCCTCAAGGCAATGAATGGATTGTTGTTCTGCTACAATAAATGGCATTGGTGGTGAATGAAAATGCCAAAGCTTTAAACATTTATCCCTCTGCTTCTGAATCTCTGGAAAGGGCAGGTGATTCCAAATGAGGTGCACGTTAGCTCTTCTCCCAAAATGCTGAAATATATGCTTTACAGCAGGGCCATTCAGTCTTCCAACCCCTACGATGTGGACTGACAAGTTGAACAGTACCTGGAAAGGACCTGGTAAGGACCATTGGGTCGTTGATCTCAACTCTGAAATTCCTAGCTCTGGTGGTTTTAAAAGTAGGCCCTTTAACACTCATTCATCTGTTTGTCTGTGAATAAATATATACATTATTCTTGTTCTTTTAATTCTGTAACCTCTTCAGAGCAGTTAAAAATTATGTTAAAAACTCATTAACTTTGACGAGATATTGATGATGCCAGCGGTTAATTACGAGCCAGCTGGTGTTATGGCAAGAATTAAAAAGTTAGACACTGGAAGTTTGTGTAAAAAAAGAAAACCACACAGCATTAACTTTGGAGACAGTGTCATTTGGTGATGCCCTCACAATACAGAACAATAAAAGGAACCTTTGGGCCAGCTGATCAAATAGCATCCCTATCCTTCATTATAGCACTGGCGTTTCCCAGATTTTCCTAGCTGAGATCAAATAAAATATAAGAGCTGTAAATTCCCATGCTTCATGGCGTTAATTGATTGCAAGCTGGGGTCAGAAAGACATTTCTCCCCAAGGGGCACTACCGCACAATTCAGAGGCACAATGGGGGTCCTAACCCTTCTGTAAAGCATTAAGCACCGGTCACTGTCAAAGCACCAAGTAGGGAAATTTGGTTTGCCTTCCATGAAGAGAGTCAAAGAGATCATTCTATCAGTTTTCCCCCCAAATAGGATGTTATTCAATAAGATGTCTTTCTATCAGGTCTGCTCTTCTCATCTTCCTCCCTCCCTCCCCTGCCCAATGTATACTGTATTATTAAAAAAAAAAATTTTTAGAATGCCAAGTCATTCTTTCTTTTTCTTCTGTCAATGCCATTTTATGAAAACCCATGGGGAAAATATTCACCTTTTTCATTGGGATTCTCAACACATATTGGAAATAAAAAAAGATGTGTAGAGCTGCTAACATTTGAACATGTCATCCATTGATAGTAATGGCAGCCAGTGCAGAACAAAGCCCTTTAATACACTTTGTAACATAGACAAATACAGGCTACCCCAGTGCTCAGAAAGTAATTCAAACCCATGTTCTACAAAGCACTTGTCTGAAAGGTGCCAGGGCAGACAATGCATGTTTATTTTCAGGGAATGGGGTTCTGACTCCTCTGAAGGAAGATACTATTTCAAACTGTGTAATTTTTCTTGTTCTCTTGCTGGCCATACTTCATCATCCATTTTTCCAGTTTGCATTCCATTGGCTAAGTGGATGGCTGCTCTGACTGAGGGGCTGATCATTATCTCCAGCTAATAATCCCTCCCCCACCCCCACCCCTTTTTTTCTTTTTTTTGCCTGGATCATGCTTCCCTTGGTCAGGAATGGTGCTCTGTGAGGAGTGCTGCTAGCTGAGTACCTAATGGCTGATTTGGCCATAACCATCCCTCACCCCATCAGTGAATAATCATTATTGTTTCTCCACTCTTTTTTTTTATTGGGAGCGCAGTTATTGTGGCCACTTTCTGTCTTGTTTTTCATGGTGTTCTTTATATTATAGATATACTCCTGTCTGAGCTCAGTTTTACTTTCCTCTGGAAAGCGACTTATCTTCTCTCCTGATGTTCAGCATAAAAATGATTTTTCATTTCTCACACGAATCGAAATGATCACCTCCAAATTCTGCTGATTTTGACTGTCATTGCTACTGTTGAAGACAAATCTTCCAATCTTATCTAAAATCATCTCTCTTTTCTCCTACCTGTGTCACATGGTCTATCTCTCTCCTGGTATTATTTCATTGTTTGAAACTGATGGGCGGTAGGTAATGGTGTAGAATTTGTGTGAATTATGCATACTAGATAAAGAACATCGCATATTTACATAGCACTTTTTAGAGAACAAAGCATATTACATATATTATCTCATTTTCCCCCTCTTGACAGTCCTGTGAGAGATAGAGGTCAAATACTACAATCTTCATTGTATAGATGAAGAAATTGAGGTTCAGATGCAGTGAAGTGAATCACCCAAGGTCAAACAATAATTTTATAGTTATCTATTCCACATCATGGGGGTTTGGAGCACAGCAGCCCTGTGATCTGGAAAATCCATGTAAAATATTTTGGCCCTCCCTTTGTACCAGAGAATTTTTTTTCTTTTTTATGGGATGTTTACAGTACCATATTGTAAAATTTAGGTTAATTATTTGGTGATAGGTTCTGTGTCATCTGCTAGCTTTTACATGTTATCTGTGACTTCTACAAAACTACAAAAAAAATTCCCATTTAATTTCTTATGGTGACCCACAATATAGCAAAACCACTATGAGGAAAGTCACAATATGTAAGGGATAACTGTACACATATACTTATTTGTGTCTAGTGGTAGCCATCTCTAGGGAGGACGTGAGCTGGATGAGAAAAAAGGAAACAAGAAATTTACACCATAACTATATTACATATTTAAAAGGAATAACAAGTTGTACATAATAGATTCGCAGTTTCATGCGCAACCATCATTGTTATTATACTATGTAATGGGAATGCTTGTTTTATTCCATAAATTAAAAATAAAATAAATATTAAAAAATTGGAAAGTAACAGGGCCAGGGCTTAGACTTTGGTCTTTCGAGTCTAAAATCTAGGCTTTTTTTTTATTTCCCTCTGCCTTTTTGATAAAGCTTGTAAGATAAAAAATTTGGTTTACTGTAGGTTCTAATTGGGTTATTCAAATGGGACTAAAATGCCATAGAGGAGTCCTTATAATTTCTTTGACCACTACTTTGACTCTAACATACTCCCACCAGTGGCCCATGAAAATCTTAGCTATGAAAGAATAGCCAGTAACTTATGGCTAAACTCAGCCACAAAAATGTCCAATGCACACCAGATACTTTCATGAATGCTGTACCTAAAGACCAAGTCATTGACCAAAATCATGAGATATGGACATGAAATTCAAAGCACCAGCATCACTTTGTATCTCCTAAGCCTTCAGAATCTGATTGAGAACTGATGACTAATAGCAACCTTGCCTGAGTATTTATACCACAGGCTGGAAGAGAGCAGACTCACAAATGCAAGTCTGTCAAGCAGCTGCCATTGCTGGCTCTTTAACTTCCTTGTTTATGGTTCTGTGTTTAGGCAGTTAAGCTCTCTACTTTGGAGGCCTCTTGACTTGAAGCACAGAGTGTTCCAGAACAAGACGGAGCTAAGAATCATGGCATCGTGTAGTAGCAAAAACTCTCTATGTGTCTTTGCTCCCGCTATGCTTTTACTTAATAGAGACAAGGATGAAGGGCAGATACAGAACTAAGAAAACTCCACAGAACTTGTCACCTTACTCCTTTCCAACAAAATGGGATGGAAGGGGAGAATCTCAGAATAACTAGATATGGGGCAAAATTTAGAGAGAAGTGATCCTCATTATTAGCATCTACACAAAACTAAGTAATAGTTCCTGGTGGAAATCCTGTTTGCAAAACCCAACCTGCAGAAGATATATTTCACCCCGGGAAGCCCTCTGCATAGTTAATAGAATCAAATAAAAGTGGAGCACAGTGCATTGTTCTTAAAGAAGTGACAAATATGCCACATTTCACAGTTAGTAGCATAGTGAGATTTTTATAACATGCAGAAGCTTAAGCGGTTACTTATGCTACACAGAAGTGGAGATCGTCTTGAAGTGATGGTGAAGGCCTTTAGTGTCTTTCAAATATTTTCCAGACTCTCTTAGGCTAACACAGAGGCCCTTCATTAGCTCCTGCCACCTTCACCAGTCCCATTCCCTTTCCTTCCTAGACACTTCCAAGGGCTTTCTGTTTGAATGTTACTTCAGCATCTAGCAAACTAGAAATAAGCACCCAGAGAAGACCCTCTAGGGCAAACTAATTTGATGTAGAGGAAGGGCTTAGACATGAGCTGTGCAGAATGTACAGGGATGGAAGAGTTGCAGCCTGTGTTATTAGAGGGAGTACCTACATTGGTGAAGTCATAGATCCCTTACAGCAATCTCCAGCAGCAGGTAGGGTAAGTATTAGTGTTCTCTCTTGACAGATGAGATAATTAAATTTCAGAGGGATAGAGCAACTTACTAAGGCCCCATTTTGAATGGCAACAAGCTGCTTTGTGGTGGAGCTAATTATCTTCATTCTCCTTTTAGAAAATATTGACACTTTTTTTTTTACATCCTTGGTCTCCCTGATATACTACCCCTTCCCTGTGCCCATTACCCCCATAACAAAGAAACTGGCATACAGAGTGCATTTAGGCTCCCCACCGATTCCCATCCCAAAGGAGAGGTGGGAGGTGACAGAATCACCATCTATCCTCTGGAAAGATTATTAGTCGTTGCATTTGATTTAAGTCATCTTTTACTGTTGTTGTCACTTTCATTAATGTAATCATTGGATATAGTCCTCTTGGTTCCATTTTCTTCATACAAATCTTCCTTTATCTATATTTATATTTTCTTATGGAACAATAGTATTCCAATCAATCAATAAACACATGTTAAGTACCTACTGTGTGCCAGCCACCTTTCTAAACACTGACGATACAAAAAGAGGCAAAAGACAATCTTTGCCCTCAAGATGTTTACGATCTAAAGGCAGGGGAAAATTACATGCTAAAAACATACAAATATACTATATTTATATTTGCAATACAAATATAATTTGTATATACAAATATACAAAAAATTCGAAGCAAGTTATATATAGGGAATTAGTAGAAAGAAGGCATTAGAATTAAGAGGAATTGGGGAAAGCTTCCATTCCATTCATGTACCATAATTTGTCACCATGTCATGGGCATCTTGTGCTTATAGTCTTGTTTCTTTGCTAAAACAAAAAGGGTTATTATGAATATTTTGGAGGATATGTGTGTAATTTATTATAGATTCTCTCTCTATATATATAATAAGCATACTGGGTACACAATGATAAATAATTTACTTATGTATATATAAATATATGCACTTACATATATGCATATGTACATGTGTACATAACACATACATACCTACATACACATGGGTATGTAAACTTTTCTTCTATCTTTAATCTCCTTGGAGATCTCTGGTTGAGTATAGACAGTTTTCATATAATTCCAAATTATTTGCCAGAATGACTCAGACCAATTCATAAATGCAAAAACATTACAAAAGAGTATTTATCTTTCCTCTGCCTCTTTAATGCTATTTCTAGCTTTTGTCATCATCACCAATTTTCTGGGTCTAAGCTAAAACCTCAAAGTTGTTCTAGTTTGCATTTATTCTTTTATTAATGCTTGGGAGCAGTCTTTCATATGTTTCTTAATAGTTTGCAATTCTTTTGAAATATATTTTTCATGTCCTTTCAAAACCCACTGTCGAGTATCTCCAATTACTCTGTGTGTATCTTTTTTGTTCATAGTTGTTTTCATGCCTTTTCCCCTTTAGATTCCTCGAGAGCAATGTCTGCCTTTCATCCTTTTTTGTATCCCCAGCACTTAGCCCTGAAACATAATAGGTTCTTAATAAATGTTTATTGACTAACTGACTAACTTCTACCACCTGTCTATTGGAAAATGGATCTGGGTCTTATATATTTGTGTTAATTCCCTATATATTGTGGAGGTCAGGCTTTTCTCAGAGATCTTTGAGGCAAAGGTTTTCTTCCAGTTCAGTTTACCTTCTAATCCTGGCCGCATTAATTTTATTATTGCAAAAGCTTTTCAATTTCATAAAATCAAAATTATTACTTTAATTTCCTTTAGACTCTGAACATTTGGGCTAGTGCTTATTTTTATGCCTGAATTATTAGGATGTTGTCAATCTCTGCATTAAAACTAAGCCTTTGTTTAGTTTGCTTTGGACACTGATAGTTTTATAGATCTTGTGGTCTCTCAGTAAAAACAATATGTCATTTGCTTTATACATCCAATTATTTAGTGATTAGCCCACTGAGTGGGTCTTCCATGGAGGATTTATGGCAGTGGGGGAAGGACACAGGCAAGAAGATTTCAACCTGTATTGTTGGACTGCGATCTCATCCACATTGATGAGATCATAGATCCATTGGAATATTGGGGTGTAAATTTTAGAAAAGAAATAGTTTGTTCCATTGTAAGAACAAGCCATAGCCTTTTGTTGAGAGAAATCAGTCTCTCAGCTAAAGAGTTCTGTTTAATATTTAAAGGATTTATGATTTCATTGGTGTAGATCCCACTTTCACCAAATGAAATTACAACAATTGATTTTGTGAGTTACTATGACCAAAAACTGTTGTGACCCTGTGGTCAACCTGATAATAAGCCACTCTTCAAAGTCTGGTTCTAAGATAAAGAATCTTCATTTTACAACTGGGCCCATATTCCAAACTTTTCCACCTTGGTCAGAACTTCAAGAGTTTCCATTTTTATAACTCAGCTTTTAAGAATGCAAAGTCACCACGACACCATTAGTAGAGAGCCATTCACATAGTCAGGAACAATTCATGTTAGGGAAATACTCAAGACAACTAGTATCATATATTTGCAGATTATCATGCAGATTAGATGGATAAATAATTCTAAGCACTGGTAATTTTTTTATTCTTCCTATTACTTTACCATTTCATTAAAACACTGTCAACACAGGTCACATGTGGTACCTGTGCATAGGGAGGAGTCTCAGAAATAATCCAGGGAAATGCAGGCCCCTGACTCTTCTGTACCTGATTATATGGATAGGACCCTATAGTCATGATATTGGTTTCCTAAATGGACTGGGGAATGAATCTCTTTACTTCATGGTCATACTTCATAAAACAAATAAAAATGAAACCTATAATAAAGTATAGATACCTATAAACCAACTGGGAAAAAGGCAGCATAGTTTCTACAAGGAGAAATCATGTCTCAGTAAGCCATCAGCAGTCTGATAAACATATAAACAGAGCAAACTATTAGCATCTGTGTTGGAAAGGCAGGGTGGGCTCCTTAGCACTTAGTTCAACAAGTGCCTTGAAGAGTTTGGCTTTTGTTTGCATTGAGTGATTCAGCTATTTCATTGAATCTTGTTAAGTGCTAAGCCCCAGGCCCAAGATTTGGGTGTCCTTGGTGCCTCCTTGCCTCAGGGGAGGGCTTAGTTTAGACGTGAGTTTGAGTGACATGTCTGGGACAGCAGGGGCTCTTGGACCACGTGGGTTTGAGTCTGGCTCTTTGTAGTGATTTTGGGTCGCGTGGGTGAATCGCATGTGTGACTCACCCCTGATGCTGAAAAAGATATAAAAGCCAGGGGTGGGCCTCTTCTTCCTTGGAGCTCTGAGACGCAGCAGGAGTGGCACGTGACTCTGAGCCAGCCTTGTTGAGCTCCCGGCTG
>JAQQSZ010020870.1:0-10046 GCA_028646595.1 Phalanger gymnotis
TCATCTTGTCATCTCTCTCTTTTGTGAGCATTTATGTAAGCTATCCCCATATGACACCAAATGTTCACATGTGACATGAGATAGAAAAGATGGGCCAGAGGACAGATGCAAATTATATGGGGAAAAATTGAGGAGACAGTGCTTTTAATTGGACTTTTCATATCATCAGTCCCAAGATCCATGGCTATATCTATTCTCTTACAAAATGCAGTGGCATCAATATCAAGAACAGTATGGTCATCAGTGGTAATTAAATGTACATTATAGGCATTTTGTACACTGGTATATACACCTATCAATTTCCTTCTAAAAGACCACCTTTGTGCACATCAAGGGTTGGCCATGGAAGTTTTTTCTGGGAGAAGTGGTCCTAGTCCTAGATTTACCACCATGCCTTATAACTGCCTTTTCCTTTTGGAAGTTACCTTATCACTTGGGACCTTCCCACACTGGAATGTCCCTCCATTCCTACTCCCTTATTCTCATTGGCGAGGGCCTTCTTGTGAGGAGGGCCCAGGCCTGCCACCCTTCATTCCCCGATTGGTTTTCCTTCTGATTCTCTGTACTTCTCTCTCATTTTCTGCCCACTCACAGCATTTTCTTTTCAACTCCCTTTTATGTGTGCCTTCTCCCATTAAAATATAAGCTCCTTAAGGTCAGGAAATGCCCTTCTTTTTGCTTGTATTTCCAGCATTTAGCACAGTGACTGGCACATATTGAGCACTTGGCAAATTCTTGTTGCCAGCCTGCCTGTCTGACTAATTGTGGCATCTGGAAAGGCTTGGTACAGAAGGTAGCTTATGATCTGGGTCTTGAGGAAAAAAGAGAAGAATTTCAGCAGACAGGGATGAGATGGGAAGTCGTTTTACTCATAGCTTACTCTCACTAAAAGGACAGGTGGCAAGATGAAGTGAGGCAACAGCTAGTAATTCAATTTATTCAGAATGTAAAGTAAGTGAAAATACAGGGTGTCCCTAAAGTCTGGACACACAGGCAAAAATTCATATTTTGAAATATTTAGAATATTAACAGACCTTAGCCCCCTTGCCTTCTTTTTCTGGGGTATGCTAAAAGAGAACGTGTACTCAATGAAAATCACAGATGCAACACACTTGATTGAACGCATAAAGAGTGAATATGCTAAAATCGACGGCAATGTGGAGTTATTGCATCAAGTTCATGTGAATCTTGCAAAGTGCATCAACTTTTGTGTCACAAATGATGGAAATCATATTGAAGATGTTATTTGCTAATATTCCAATTAAATAAAATGTTGAAAATTTCATTCATTTCATTTCTTGAAAATACGCATTTTTGCCTATGTGTCCAGACTTTAGGAACACCCTATACATCCTTCTATCCACCTATATTCTACTGAGATGTTGACTTCAAAAACTCCTCTTACATTTTTCCTGCAAAAATTGAACACCCTAAACCCTTCAACTTTTCACAGAATCAAAGCTGTATAGACTTGAGGCAGCTAGGTGGCTCTGTGGATAAAGTGTTGGACTTGGAGCCAGGAAAAGCTGAGTTCAAAACTTGCCTCATATACTTCCTAGCAGTATACTTACATACTGCTATACTATATGTGTGTGTGTGTGTGTGTGTGTGTGTGTGCGCACACACACATACATATTATATATATATTTACTATACTTCCTTGTCAAGTCATTTTTACCACTTTCAGCCTTAGTTTCCTTATCTGCAAAATGGGGATATTAACACCTACCTCACAGGGTTGCTAAGGATCGAATGAAATAACATGCAAAGCCTTTTGCAAATTTTAAAATGTTTTATAAATGTGAGTTATTATTATTATTATGCCTTAGAGGTAATTTAGTCTAGCAACTTCACTTTGTGTAAGAAGAAATAAGCAAGGAGAAGTTAAGTGGCTTGTTGAATTCACACAGCTAAGAGCTGGTAGAGCTGGCATTTGAACTCAGCTCTTTGGACTCCAAATCCAGGGCTCTTCGGCTTCCTCTTTTATACAAATGCATATTCACACAGCCATTCCAGAAGGCAGAAAAACTATTTTTGCTTTCTATTTTGCAGAGAATAGGGTTTATTTGTAATGATTATAAAATGGTCAGAATGCAGAAAATTTCTTTCACTCATCATAATTATCTTTCCTTTCACTTTCATGAAGAACTCATATGAACATAAGGAAAAACATATCGTTCCCTTGATCTCACTTCCTTTTATTTATCAATTTACCAAAGCATATTATTCTTTTTGAAAAGGCCAGAAATGCATCAGTCCTCACCTCCTTGGCAAAGTGGATGTCAGTAATTAGAAGTAATTCTACATTAATATTCATTCCCAATCAGTTAAAGGTTGGCATTCCATACTGAATAAGAACCTCGGTAACTCTGATAGGAAAAGCAAGGCTTTCACTGTGGTAAGAGCAGAAAGAGTATTAGGTGACATGAGTCATGAGTTCCTGAAGAAGACATGAGTTTGAATCTATACTCTGTCATTTACTACTTGTATGACTTTGGACAAGTTACTTAACCTCTCCTGGCCTTAAGTCTTCATCTGTAAAATGAGGAGTTTGGACATGATGGGTCTTTATGGGACCTTCCAGCTTCTAGATCTGTGATCCTGTAATCCTGTGGTATTGAGCTCTGAGTGCTAGTCAAAAGGACTTTTTGGGATTTATTTTTCCTCAGGGAATGATTTGTTTTCTATTCACATGATCACAAACTTCAGAGCAGCATTCATAGAATATTAGAATCTCAGAGATCATCTAGTCCAGAGCTTCTTAAACTGTTGGTCACAACAACCTCATCGGGGGTCTCGAAAAATTTGGCAACAATAAAAGGTTGCTGAATGCACAACAACCAAAAATTAATTAAAGATCAAACATATAATGAATCTGAGGTGTTACTGGCAGCATTGCCCAGGCTACATCAGAAACTTCACTGCAGCCTTAATTCTGAATACAAATGGGAATTTTGCACTGTGCATGCCCTCAGGTCATACAACACCAAGAAAAGCTGCCTATAGAAAAGAGGTCCTGAGTGGAAAAAGTTTAAGAAGTCCCGATCTAGTCCAATCCTAATCTGAATAGGCTCAGAGAAATTATATGACTGACTTTGTACAAGTCTGCTAGTCAGGGTTAGAATGTGAAATCCAAACTGCTTTCCTGACTTCGGGTTCAGCTTTCCACTGCTCCAATGGATCCCAGATTGGTTTACTGTCAGACATTTTTGTGGGCACTCACATAATAAGAGCTGAACTGCTAATAATATCCATTGTTCGGAAAATCCATTGTTGTTTTTCATTCTTTGTTTTCAGACAGGACCAATGACATCATCTTGACTTATGTGTGAATTAGATTTAAGTGATGCTTCGTTTTCACAGTCGACTGAGAAGTGTAGAAAACTTAAGACCTGGCTGTGCTTATTGTTCACCAATTACCAAATTTCATTTCACCTATTAGAGCAAAAAAGACTTGAGAACTCTATTCAGATAACGTCTGCCATTTGTGTCAGGATCATATCTGATTCTACAGTAGATGCAACTATAAAGATAACTTTGTTCAATAATCCTCCCTCTGGGCATCAACATCATAACTCACATGCATACAGCACTTAAAGGTTCACAAAGTTTTTTCTTTCCCTCAACAACCCTCAGAGTATATTATCCCCATTTCGCAGATGAGGAAACTGAGGTTCGGAGAGGCAAAATGACTTGGTCTTGCACAAATGTTAGCATCAAGATTCAAACTCAGCTCTCTTTCACTGTTTCCAGCACCATTATTCAATGTTTCCTAAACAGGGAGACACATGTTCACCAAAGGAAATTATTGGTGTTATATCAGATGCCCTTTATGAAGGACAAATGAAAGAAGTATGCTCTAGAAATGATTATTTTCTTCAGGAGGGAAAGGAAGGGGAGGGAACAAACATTTATTAGGTGCCTACTATGTGCTAGGCACTGTACAAAGCACTTTACAAATATTATTTCATTTGATTGTCACAGTAATCCTCAGAGTTGATGCTATTATTATCCACCTTTTACCATGGAGGAAACTGAGGCAGACAGATGTTTCAATGACTTGCTTTGGGTTACATAACTAGTAAGTCCCTGAGGCTGGATTTGAACTCAGAGCTTTCCTGTCTCCAGGCCTAACACTCTAACCGCTATACCATCTAGCTGCCTTAGATGCTTCTGTTGTCATATAACATTGTATTGATGACATTGAGTCCTGAAGTACTACAGGCCTTCTTCAGTGACATCCTTAGATACTCAAAAGAGATTAATCAAATACGAAGCAAAAACGAAGTGGATTAAGAAACCAGATTGCTTAGATATTGATAGCAATTTATTGAGTTAATTCTCTGGTACATGTAACTTTGACCTTTTCAGGTTCATATGGAAGAAATTCACAGTGGAAGAAGCATAATTGTTAAGGTACAAATATGTTGCAACATATTGCTAATAATGATGTACAAACGAGCTGCAAAAGGAAGTGGGCCAACCACGTAACAAGAGTGTGGGACAGCAGATAGATAACTGAAGTGTTGTACTGGTATCCCTAATATTAAAACGACTAGAAGATTAGATAGTTCCACAATGAAGGATGTATGGAGAAATATAGATAAGAGTTACACAGGTTGAGAAGCCAAAGGTGGTATCTGATCATGGGTGTTCTGTTAGATGTTTAATAACTGGCTCTCTGAAAAAAATATATGCACGGCATACTTTCAAATTGAATCTTAATTTTATCTATCACTTTCTTAAATCTAGTCACTCAACAAAACAATAAATCGAGCCCAGATTTGTAGCATTTGCTGATTTCCAAGGCATAGATGCTCCCACTGAAAATTTAACAATTGTCTTTCTCTAGCAAATTTGAGCTGGCTCTAGCACACCCCTAGATATGGAAAAAGTACTCACATTTATGAGGTCACTGAGCCATCAAATTATATTGAATTTCATTATAGCCACTGGGTTTGTGATCTTTTTACGAGCTCTACCTCTCAGTACTATAGAGGTAATTTTCATCAAGATCTCATTTTCCTGACATGGCCAAGGAAAAAGATGAAGGCTGCCTTTTCCCTTGACCCTATCCCTTTTCAAAAGTGTTTATTTTTGATTACCTCCTCCCCCTGTCTGCCCTCCCTTCTATTGTCCCCTTTTTTATCCCTTTCCCCCTATTTTTGTTGTGGGGTAAGATACCCACTTGAATGTGTATGGTATTCCCTCCTCAAGTCAAATCCAGTGCGAGCAAGATTCACTCATTACCCCTCACCTGCCCCCTCTTCCCTTCCAACAAACTGCTTTTTCTTGCCACTTTTATGGGAGATAATTTACCCCACTCTATCTCTCCCTTTCTCCCTCTCTCAATATATTCCTCTCTCATCCCTTAATTTGATTTTATTTTTTTAGGCTAAGGCAGAGAAAGGCTTTGGCTATTATCATCATCACTTTTGGGAATCTACTTTTCCCAGCTCTATTCCCTTTTCAAAGTACTCCTGATTCATTTCTGGATATTGCTGCAACACTTCACTGAAATCTCACTTGCTTGTGCCAACTCTAAAGATAAATGATTGAGGTGCAACTGGACTGTGGCAAAACCATTTTCTCTTTCTAATGTCTCCCTTGTGAGGCTCAGCAGTTTAAACCAAGTCCTCTGTACTTAGAGTAAGCAAGCAAGGAAAGAGAAAGATCAATAAAAGGTATGTGATGTGTGAAGCTAAATATGTGCCTTCCCATAGAGAGGAATTATCCTTGATGTCTAGGTCCTAGCCAGTCTTTTTAATTAATGCATTGGGTTGTGAACATTTCAAAATCTGCATAATGCACCTTATGTTTGACCATCTATAGAAACTTGAAGACTCTGGAGTTGGTATTGTCATGCTCCCCAGTTCATGCTGGCCTCCAGCTCTAGTCAGAAAGATGTGCTTTCCTCCTTGCAGATGAATATGAAATTAAATTCCTGGTGAGTGGCTGTCTTGCTTCAGACAACAGTCTGTGGTTGAGTGGGGAGAGCTGGGTTCTAAATGCCAAAGGCCTAGGTTTCCAGATCAAGTACACCTGGAGTGAAGTTGGTCTTCCCCTTCAATTGGATTGAGTTAATGTCTCTGCCGGATTCATTCTGAAAATACGCCCAACGGAGAAAAAGATTTTTCAGCCTGAACTGGTCAAGGTCCATTTTCCCTCTGCACTTAGCACTGATTTCCCAAGTGGGTATGTAACAAATGAGAACAAAAGCCTGATTGTTAGCTGAGTGAATGTCATATTATCTCCACTCCTTCTGTGTCTGGGGCCTATGATAAAAAGTCTTGAAAGTGTGATTAATGGATCTGAACAACTGAATCTGCCCCTAGGCAGTGCTGACTTCCTCTAGGGTCCCCAGGATACCCATTTCCACCCTGCTTTGTCTTTCAGAGGGCTGGTCACATCTCAGACATCATTATCACCTAAAACAGTCATCACCCCCAGGAACTCTGAAATACTCATCTCAGATCATGATGTTTTCCCTTTCTTCCGCCATACTCTTGACCCTGATCTCTGTTCTCATTTGTGACTTCTAGTCCCTGGGTTTCTGCTTATTCTCTCAGTCTGTCACCTTCTCCTGGCTTTTTTCTTCCCTTTTCATTCATTCAAGAAAAATTAAGCAACTATTTTGAGCAGAAGACACTGAGGAAGATACAAAGTTTACACAAGAGAGAGGCCCTGTCCTCATAGAGCTTATAGAATTGTAAAGGAGCAATACTCAATCATATAATTGTACTATACAACACCATGAAACAAATAGCCAGAGTTGTAAAACAAAGTAATACGTGAGGTGTGAGGTGAGTATCATTACCAACAGGGAGCTTCACAATGGCATTTGAGGTAGATTTAAAGGATGGAGAGGAGTTCACCATGAAGAAGGAGAGAGAGAAGAAGAACATTTCAGGCATAGCAAATGGCACGATCAAAGATATGGAGCCAGGGAAAGTGTAGGGTGTGTTTATGTGTGGCGAGAGAGAGGGGGAGGGAAAGAGTAGTAGAGTTTTACTGGATGGGGTGGAGACTAATATGAGATAGGGCTAAAACATGGGCTTGGGTGCAACATCACGGAAGGCCTTATATACTTCTCCACGCAGACTCTTGGCTCATTTTCCCAGTTCACAGTTTGACTTAGCTGGTCAGTTCTCTAGAGCCCAGCTATTATATCTCCCCTGGGAGCTCTAGGGGTGACCCTGCAAGGCTGTTTCCACCCCCCTCCCCATAGTATTGTTCTTCAGACCATCTGATCCATTCCTTCCATTATTGATCAATGAATTAACATTTAGTCAATGTCAATTAACCAATTAACATCAATTAGCTTTTGCAGAGGGATATTTACTAAGAAGATACAGCATGGACCAAAGTACAGCAATATTTCAAACCAAGAACAAACTATATAACTTGTCCACCAAGTGGACAAGAGTGGACAAAAACTTAAAAGTATTTGCTACAAAATGTTTCTTACTGGAAGTCCTTTTAGGTTCCATGCTGAGTGTGCCATGGCTGATGAGTAAGCTGTTTGCTTGCTCACAGAATATGAAGTATTCACTGCTAGGTAGCCTCCTGGGCTGGGTCCTCACCAGACTTAGCTACTGTTGCTATTGACTCTAGTTCCTTGAGTGGACCTTCCATAGCATTTCTGATCTTTCAAAGCCTCCAAGGCTGTAAACTTGTCTGTCCCATCTCTGATACTCGTTAACTTAAGATCAGGAAAAAATAAACAACAAAGTAATAGAGGTGCTATTTTTTTGGGTGGACACACAGCACTCAGGTAAGTACAGCAGTTCTTCCCCTCAAAAGCCACCAGGGAAGAGAGAATTCATTGATGCTACTAACCTTTTGTTTTGTAAACCTCCCTCTTCTCTCTGTGTTAGTTTCTCTGTTTGTATCAAAGTTAATTCCTCATTTAGGCTCATGAAAACTTACAAGGCATTCCGTGATGCTCTCATGCTATCAATGAATTGCTTCATTAATCATGGATACCCAAGCCAACAAAGAAGTTGAGATTAGATTTAATTAAAGTCGCAGGGAGTTGGGAATGCCTACAGCCCTAATGTTACAAATGGTCTATTTCCTTATTCCTATTATACTTCCATATTCCTATAAATTATATATGTGTATCAATATCATGAATATTAGTCTCATGAATATATATATATAATATAATTTTTATTAATTTCTCTTTATTGACTCTAAGAATATTCTCTGTAAAACCCTTGGTTTATCCTTGGCTAGTGAGGAAACTTAGATTAACTTATTGGCAATTGTTAGCTTTGTTAATAAATGAATTGTGCTTTGAACTTTGTGCCTCAGTTTACCTTTATTTCTCATAGAACATGGCAGAGGCTAATTAGATGACCCTTGGCTCACAAAAAATACTTTTTTAGGAATCGCTCTTATTTCAAGACACCAAGTAAAGAAGGAGCTGAAGAGAGACCCTTTCGGGAATGTGCTGTGGTATGGCCGTGCCTTTCTTTTGCTTGCTTTCTTTCATTTTCAATATGATACAGCATTCTTTTTTTCTCTGAAAGCTGCAGTCTTTGAAGTAATTCATGTTTCTCTGAAGCACCATTAGGACAAACACTATTGACGGAATCTCCAGGCTGTTAGGAAGATGTTGTATTTGAAATGTCTAATTCCAACAGCAGAGTGGTTTTTATGGCATCCTCCTTAGTAAGTTGAATGGCCTTTGAAATGGGAACCTGGAAGAGTATATCCTCTGGGGTAAAAGATACTTGGTATCCAAAAGGCTCCCGAAACTGGACATCTAAATACCCTGGGGGTGATGTTGGAATGTTAAGAGCAGACTGTGAAAGGAGTAGTATTGACTGGGTAAGTGAGGGCTCAAAAATCTTCAATTAAAGTTCCTGAATGAACATTAGTAATATTTTGTGTTGAAGCCTCAGAAACTTTTTTCCCCAAATTATCCAATTTGAGAAGTGTATTTGTGGGTCTCAGTAGGCAATGCTTCTGGTTTAACTTGATCAGTCACAGATGGAATAAGAAATCAGGTGGACAGTTTTGTCTCTAATTTTCTTAAAAGACTTGACTGCTCTGTCTGGTGGCTCTCCAGCGTCAGTGGTAGAAAAAGCAAGTGGATCTATTTCTGTTTTTAAATCATACTAGCTCCAGCTTCATGCAGCACCTGGATCTCTGAGGCTGTAAAGGGCATCCCACTTGGAGTAGCTGTGGAGAGCTCAGGCCCAACCTGGTGAGCTTTTGCCCAAGGAGAGACAAGATTCTTAAATGTCATTTCTGCTTATTATTACCCATGGCAGATTCTTTACCCTCTCTGGTTTTCAGTTTCTTTGTCTGTAAAATTCAAGGGTTGGATGAAATAGTCACTAAGTTCTCTCCTAGCTTGAAATGCTCTCTTCAGCTAAAGATAATCTCTCCTTAAATTTCTTAGAGCACATTGCCTAGATCTATTGGTTGTCCTTTTCACATTTTACATTCCATTGTATTTATTTATATGCATATCTTACCTCTTCCTTTATACTCTCATCTCAATGGAGGTAGGGTCTACTCTCCAAGCTCAGTGAGGGTGAAGTCTATTTCATTTTTTTTCTTTCTATCTCTTCCAAATAGCTCACATGTAGTAGGATCTTAAAAATGTAGCCTAGGTGGTATGATTTTAGAATGCTAAGAGGGACCCTCATTCCCCTTTCTAGCTAATTCTTAAATCTCTTCAATAAATCCTTTCATTCCAAAATTAGATCCAAGATAGAAAATAGAAATGCCCCTGAGAGAGGTAACTCATTGGCTTAAAATTTATGTTAAGGTAAACATAACTGTTGCTCATCCGTTGCTCCAGGGTTCCAGGGGGAGTGGCAAAAAGAATTTTTATTATCCTGTGAGGAAATGGAAGATTGAGAAGCTGCAGACAAATTCTGCTCAAAATTGTTTTTGAGAGCAGGTTATATACCCAGTGACATTGCCACTTTTTTTAAAGGGCATCCAGTTGCTATTCCCTCCTCCTGAAGGCATGAAAAGACACCTTTTCTCTTGCCCCTCTTTTCCATGTCAACAAAGTTCAGAAGAGA
>JAQQSZ010020871.1:0-10046 GCA_028646595.1 Phalanger gymnotis
CGGCTGGGAAATTTGCCCCAGTCAGACTGCTCGCAATTTCTAACTCTCTCAAATCTGCTCAGATTCACTTTTTTATAGGAATCCAACGGAACTTGTGAGAGAGCTCCGGCAAGACGCTGTTTTCATGTGGCCATCTTGGCTCTGCCCACCTGCCTCTCTTTCTTACATAGTTCTAAGTTGTTTTGATTATAGCTTTGTAGCATAGTTGGATCTTGTACTGTCAAGTCCCATTCTTTCTCTTTTATTTTCATTGACTCCCTTGAACTTTTGATCTTCTGGATGAATTTCGTTATTTTCCCCTAACTCTCTAAAGTAGTCCTTTGGCAGTTTGATTGGTATGTCAATGGATAAATAAATTAATTGAGGTAACATTGTCATTCTTATGATATTGGCTTGTCTGAACAATGAGCAATCCATATTTTTCCAATTATTTAGATGTCTTCATCTGTGTGAAGAGTGTTTTGTCATTGTTTTAATATAGTTCTTGGATGTATTCTAGCAGGTAGACTCCCAAGTATTTGATACTGTCCACAGTTATTTTAAATGGAATTTCTCTTTCTAATTCTTGCTGGATTTTGTTGATAATATAGAGAAATACTGATGATTTCTGTGGGCTTATTTTATATTCTGAAACTTTACCAAAATTTTTAACTGTTTTGATTAGTTTTTTAGTTGACTCCCTAGGGTTCTCTAAGTAAACTATCATATCATCTACAAAGAAGGGATTTTTCTTTTGTTTTGTTTCCTCTTTGCCTATTCTTATTCCTTCAATACCTTTTTCTTGGCTTATTGTCTAGTTGCTTTTTACTGAGACATCTGTAGCAAGTACCTGTATCTGTCTCTGAATTTCTGTCTCTGTCGCTCTTTGTCCTCTTCACAATTTAGCTTATATGATTCCATTCTTCTTCCATCTCACTAAATGGGTTGTATAAATGCCTCAATATTCATCCTCTCTTTATTTCTATTTTATTAGCAGGGAAAAGAGACATTATCTTTTTTCATAGGCAAAAGGCTTTGAAAACAAAGAGGTGCACTAGGCGATACCTTGCCTTTTTAATATTTTACTATGTCTTGCTTTCTTTTATGATTCCCAGTTCCCATTTTCCAGGCCCTGCAAAACATGACTATTTAAAACTAACCCCTGGGATAAAGAATGGTATATTTCTGCTTAGGCATAATACAAGCATTCTGGGGATTTGGGCTCAGTCTTAGTGTCAAGAAGGCAGTAAAATAAATTCCCCCACCAAAGCCCACTCCAGGTTCTTAGCAAACAGAGTACAATTGCTTGTGGAAGGCAGGCTTGCTGCTGATGAGCTGGTATGCCAGACTTCATCAGATTGAAATTGTTTCAGCACAGAGTAACCAGGTGGAAGAGATGCTGAACTTTCCATTTAGACTGGGCCACATACCCTCTTTGGAGCTGTTCTAATGCAATGGAACTTGGAGCAGGCTTCCTATTATTGTGTTCATTACAGCCAGTTCTTAGAGGATAGCTAATGATGCAATCACATCAGGTTCTGAGTTTAGGGGACTTCCTGCTGCTGCTGGGTGGTCCCAGGACTCAGCCAGGCACTCTGTGGTGGAGGAGGTGGTTCTGCTAGACAGAACCAAAGAATGAATGGAGGCTGGAGGAAGAGCCAGAATACAATGGAAAGAATGCTAGCCTTGGTGTCAGAGGACCTGGATTTGTTTCTTGCATCTGATATTTACTACTTGTGTGACTTTGGACTCAAGTGACTTATTTAACCTTCCAGGGCCTATTTCCAAATCTGTAAAATAAAAGAATTTGGATTAGATGGTTACTTTCCTGTCCAGCTCTAGAGCTATGATTTTGTCGATCATAAAATTAGCACACATATTCATTCTAGAGCTATTTCCTAATGACCTCCCCAATGGCAAAGGAGTAATATTATCTACCCACATTTTCATAGATGTCACAACCATTCCTGTTTTGGTGACTTCTTTTCTATTTCTAGGCTGTCCCTGATGATTTTTTAAACATGATGTCACAGAACTGTGTGTGGATGGGGTGGGGGGAGAGCAGATTCAGTGGGACTTGCTCTATCTTATGTATTCTCTCAAGATAGTGCTAGGCCCTATACAATCCTATGGACACCTTTGATTTCAAAGTTTGGTTCAAATCCACATATAATATCATATACTAGATATGTATTTAAACTTTTAAAAAATATGTAAGTACCAGAGAAAGAGAAAGAGAAGAAGTTTTTTTCCTTAAATAGATGTTTTAGGAGAACATAAATAATTCTAGATAGGCTTCATGAACTTTAGTTAGTGCTTCCAAAATTCATTGCATTAATGATGCCAATTGGACTCCACCAATGTATCCTCATCTTGTGCAGTTATTATCCATGTCTATCTATAAATCCGACATAGCTCTTACAAGAGCTTTGATTGATTGAGAGTTGGAAGGGACGATGAAGGCCGCAGTCCTACCTCTTCATTTTCATAGATGAGGAAATTGAGACCTAGAGAGGTCACTTCCCCAAGGTCACACAAGTATTAAATGACAGAATTTGAACATGAGACTTTTAGCTCCAAAGCCAATTCTTTTGCCACCTCTCTGTGTTTGCTCATTTGAAAAATGGGGATCATGATAGGACCTACTTCAGAGGATTGATGTGAGGATCGAGCTTCGTCAGACTTAAAGCATTATATAAATGTTAGCTATGACAATGATGGTGTTGGTGATGGTGATGGTGGTGGCGATAATGATGATAGAGAAGGAAAGGAAAATCATTCAAAAGATCATGTGTACCTTACATTTTTTGGCGGGGAGGGGAACAGATTCCAGAGGGTTTAGAGAAGGAATAGATAGTATGTGATGGCCTAGCATTTTGGGGCAAGCAATCTCAGAAGGATTGGAAGCTATCAAGAATAAAGTTATGGTGACATGAATAAAATTTTATTCTTGAAAGGAAAGGGTCCAGAAACTGAAGTGATGGATGGAGCTGCCAGAGAACTCATGGACCAATGAAGATTTTCAAAAGTCACGTACAGAAGACTGCAAGCAACGGAAGATGAATGGAAAGTAGTGGCAGGTCCTCTAAGAAGAATGTCCAGGGAAATGAAGTCCAGAATGAACTAAGGCTGACAATGAATGCTAAGAACAGTGAAAAGGGGATTTTTACAATCCATGATGGGGACAACAGAAAGGTGGAAGAGAGAATAGGATCATTGCTGGAGACTGAATACAATGAGGATAAAAAATGACCCTGAATAGGTTTAAACCACTCAATTTTTATTTGGTTTCTGTTATCTAAGGAGAATAACCTACAGACTGGACAAGGTAGAACAAAACTTAGCTGGGATTAGACTCTAAAGACATATCAAGAATCAGTCAGGTAGCATCTAGCTGCCCCTGATCACCAGGCACAGAAAAAAAATGCATTCTAGACATCCAGCGGTCTCAGACACTTCCTAGCTGTGTGACCCTGGGTAAATGACTTAAGCTCTGTTTGCCTCAGTTTCCCCATTTAATAATAGTACCTCACTCTTAGGGTTGTTGTGAGCATCAAATAAAATAATATTTGTAAAACAGTGCTTAGCACGTAGTAGGTGTTATGTGTGTGTTACTATTACTATTACTATTATTGTAGCAGCACCAAACTCCTCTTTTGCTCTCAGTAAAATATTAATAGTAATAGTTTAGTTATATCAATGTGATTTAATATACTTTACATTTTAAAAAATTCCTATGTAAGTCCTGGGGGATATGGCAGACATCTAAATAATAATCATTTGTTGGTAATTAATTTTTTCAGTTAATTTGATCAATATGACCAGCCAAGAAAGTAAATTTCCTTTTTTTAATATACTTCTGAAAAGAAAGATAGACAATCCAATAATTGAACATATCAGTCAGTGAATATCATAGCTTTTCAGTTGGGGATTTTAGGTATTCACAACTCCTAGTGTGAAAAGAACTGCAAAAGTGAATTGTCTCTGATTGAAACTTGGTACAAAATTTCCAATATAAATTCATTTGTTTCTATTTTCATGGTTCTGCTTAATTCCTAACTTGTTATACCTAAATTTCCTATTTATGTTTGAATATTACAGTTGTATTTTTGTCTGAGCGTGAGGAGCCACAGAAAGGATCCTTTGGCTAGACCACAGAATGTGGGTAGGAATTGTATTAAGGCTGTAAAAGTGAGCTAGGGTCAGGTTATGAGGAGCTTTCAATGCCAACCAGAGGAGTTTTTATTTGGTCCTAGAGCCAATAGGGGATCACTGCAGTTTATTGAATAGGGGGTAGAGAGGTGACATAAGTGAGACCCATGCTTTAGGAAAATCATTATGGTATGCATGTGCAGAATGATTTGGCATGGAGACAGATTTGATGCAAAGAAGGCAAATTAAGAGGACATTTCACTAACCAGATAAGAGGTGGTGAGGGCCTGAACCAAGGTGCTGACTGGGTAAGTGGAGAGAAGAATTCAGATGGGAGATATGCTCTGGAAATAGAAATGACAGTTTTTGGATGTTGTTTATAGAAGTGGGGTGAGTAAAAGTGAGGAGTCAGAGATGACACTGAAGTTTGGAACCTGGGTCTGGAAAGATGATGGTGCCTTCACTTTCTCTAGGGAAGTTTGAAAGAGGGGGCAAGTTTTGGAGAAAAGATTATGGAATTAAATTGGCAATGCATCCTGTATGACTCACTCAGTCCCAACTGAAATGAAAAGGCAGAAGGGGAGTGGAGCTCTTACTTACGTACTAGTCACAGCCCTGGAGTGACATAGCTCATGAAATGATTTGGTGGACTGCGTGTAGGTAGAGGCAGGATTTTCCTAAGAAAAGATCTTTAGATCTTTCTCAAGTAGTTGTACAAGTGTTTGTTTGGGTGAAACCCAGAAGTTCCAGGTCACGTAGCATGGAAAGAGCAGGAGTAGAAACATCCTGACCTCTGAAGTTTTCTTCCAGCTTTATGAGGAGGACTTTGGACTGTTTCGCTGCCTTGGGTTGTTCTATGTGAAAAAGAAAGAGAAAAAGAAAGAAAGAAAGAAAAGAAGAGCAATTAATTAAAGGTTACGTCCCCACTCCCTCCCTCTACCCCCTACTTCTTAATGGGAAAAATGATTCTGTAGAAAAATGCCTTAAAGGAAGGGATTTTCCTGGAAAGGAGGTGTAGATACAAAAACATAGTTAAAGTTATCACATTGCTTTTAAGCTAGGTTGAAAGGACATAAAAGTACACAGAAAAGGACTACGTAGAAAGATTCTAACTTCTGTTGTGCTTATCCAGATTGTTTGGTTCTGCCAGAAGTAGTCCATCGATTTTGGTTGTTCAGTCATGTCAGTTGTTTCTGACTCTTTTTGACTCCATTTGGGGTTTTCTTGGCAAAGATACTGTGGAGTGGTTTGCCATTCATTTCTCGAGCCCATTTTACAGATGAGGAAACTGAGGCAAACAGGATTAAGTGATTTGCCCAGGATCACATAGATAGTAAGTGTCTGAGGCCAGATTTGAACTCAAGAAGATGAGTCTTCCTGAATTCACACCTAGCACTCTATCCACGGCAGCACCTAGTTACACAGTCCATCAATATCCTGCCATAAAAACTGCACTACAGCAAATGTCTGATATGAAAAAGGTGCATACTTTGGTTCCATACTAGATTTTAACTGGCAAAAATGAGTTTAAAGGAGGGTCTTTTAATAGGAAAGCTGGACTAGAGTACCTGGGCAAACACCAAAATATAGCCAAGTGTGAGATAAAAGGACAGTATAGGTCTGTCCATAGGAAAGTCTACAAAGCAAACTTTGTATCCCCCAAGACCTAGCATGGTACCTGGCACAGAGTAGGTATTAAATCAATACTTGTTAATGCATTGACTAAAAGCAAGCTAGAGTTATATTTTCCTGTGGGCAGTAGATATTCACAAAACCCAATGTGAAAATAACCAGCAAAAGAGAATGGCTTGCGATTTAAACTCAGTAGAAAATTTTCAATATAAATTAATTTCTTTTTATTTTCATGGTTCTGCTTAAATCCTAAATTATTGCACCTAAATTTCCTATTCTCTCTTCCTATTCCCAGTTTTTGGCATATTTTCGTCAGCATTGCCCTGATCTCTTTCAAGTAGACATTTTACATCTTTCATCTTGATATTGTTCATACTGTGATCCCTTCCAGCTTTGTAAAGTATAAAGATTAGTCTCTGTCTGAGCCTGTGGAAAAAATACTGGATGTGGAGTCAGAGAATGTGGGTTTCAATCCAGATCCTGCCATTTCCTACTTTGGGCAAGTCACTTTCGCTCTCTAGGTCTCTGGCAAAGCAAGGGAATTGGAATAAATGACTTCTAAATTCACTCTAAATTGTTGATGCAAGTCAATAGAGCTATTCAGAGTGAATTAAGTTGCCTCTGGAAGTGGTAGGGTTCCCCTCTAGTGAAAATTTTTAGGCAGAGACTGGGTGACCAATAATCACTTATGTTGTAAAAGGGATTCTTGTTCACGTATGTTTCAGAACAGATGACTTTGCATATACCTTCCAACTCTGGGTCTTGGCAATTTTCCCTCTTATTTTAATCAATTAAAGATGTTGAATCCCTACTATCAGTTAGGAGCTAAGAGAGATATAAATAACCTGGAGAGGTAGAGGGGAGAATGTTTTTCATTGTAACTGAACCATTAAGAATGATATTACCCCTCTGTTTGGCTGTCATCTGGTACTTTCTTTCTCCTCTTCAACTCTTTCTGAGGGCTGCCCAGTGAGCCTAGACTATAAAGGGCCCGTTTCCTCTCATCCAATTGGTTCATCCTCTGACTTATGCTCCCATCCCCTAGCCCCAGAAAACCTATCTTCTTTTCTGTCTTTCCCATAAAGTTCTGGGGAATGTCCAGTTTGGCTGCAGGACCAGAGGTATCTGTGCTTTGAAACCTTTCCTTCCCTTTTAACCTGCTCTCAAGGGCTTCCCTGTGAGACTACATTATTAAATCTATGACTCTATGCCATGCTCTTTCTTACACATTTCCTAGCAAAACATATGCTACCTAATGTATTTTATCCTGTTCCTCGAAGATAACTTGCTATGTTGGGTGAGCTATAGCTCACCCAAATCCACTAAGCACAATAAGTCTTTGTGATAATGTAGGATCCTGGAGAAGGAAAATGGCACTCCGCTGAGGGTAATTTTTTCATGACTGTCTGTGGCTTCTGTCACTGGCACTCCCTGTTTTGATATTTTTATTGTGTGTAATAAATTTGCTTTATATTCCATGCCAGACAATACCCTCTCAGTCCCCCCAGCTTTGTGCACTCACCAACTTTGCCATGGGTGCCAGAATTCCTAGGGACAGTTCTGAATTAGAGGTGGGGAAGATAAGACTTTGAATTGGGAGAGTTCAAAGGCAGGATAATGGAGGGTCAGGGACTGAACATTGGTGAATAGAGAGCTTCAGGCAAATGAAGGCAATGTGGCTCATACTTACTTCAGGATTAAATAATATGCTTGGTTTTCTATCATTCTTAAGGATCTAATTGTTTCTAGATGACACGAATTTGAAGTGGGTCTGAGAAGCACCATTTCAACTCTTTCTACAGCAACACCATAGGCACAAGGAAGGAATGGAAGAAGCTTCCTTGGCTTTGTTGGCCTATAAATCATAAGCATTTTAGGCTTTCAAAGAGTTTGACACACTTGTCACATTTGAGTCTCAAAGCAACCTTGAAGGTAAATGTGGAGAAGTGCATAGATCTTTGGATTTGTAAGTCAGGACCTGCCTCAGGCACTTATGAGCTTTGTGACCCTGGACAAGTGACTTAACTGCTCTCAGATTCAGTTTCCTTATCTATAAAATTGAGAATAGCCCCTTCCTCTTAGAGTTGTGTTGAAACCCAAATCCGGTAAGCATTGCAACTTTGAAACATTATGTAAATGCTAGCTGTTAGTATTCTTATTTTACAGATATGGAAACTAAGGCTGAGGGAAATTAAATGACTTGCCCATGGTCACAAAGCTAATAAATGTCAGACATGGGATTCAAACCCATGTCCTCCTGGTTTCAGGTCTGGACCTCTGTCTACTATACCACCTGAAACTATATTTGAAGTGGTAAGCATAAACACCAAAGAGGTTTTGGTTTTTGTTTTGTCCCTAAACATTTCCTTAATCATTTTCTCCCTTTGTCATTTTTGGGGGAAAAATAGGATTCATGTTCTGTGTGATTTAGAAATTACATGTGTGGATGAGAGAGGAACTGAACTGTTTGGATATGGAAGGAAGGCTACTGAAAAGTACCAAGAGGACTGGAAAGAAACCTTAGAATCATGCTGGATGGCGTCTCTACGGATTCTTATCTTATTTCACCCGGGCCCTCACTGCTGTTATATCATCCTCCATTTAGTCCCAACGTGCGTCTTTGGGAGTTAATATGAAGTATTCTGAAGATGAGGCTGGAGGAAGCTAAGAAAAACTCCAAATCAACCCGTAGAGGTTAGATAGCAAGATTGATGGAGGATGGGACAACTTTCTTCAATAGGCATCTTTCCCCCTACATGCTTTTTCTGTTTAATCTCCTGCAACTGTGAACCAATTTTCTGAAAGGGGAGAATGATGTTATCTCCTGGGTAAACTTGAAAAGTGAATAAACACTGCATTCCTTTTCCATTAGAGTACGTCACCCTGCTGAATCTCGCATGTAAAAGTTTACCAGAGACAATCTGGAAACACTAAATGCTACTTACTCAACTAGTACCTTATAACCACAACATGTGGCCCTTCGGAGGGAAAAAATGCAGCAAAGCCAGGAATCTTGAAATTACACAAACTACCTTTAGACAGCAAACACAGGAGGTCAACAAGACAGGAAGCCATTGAAACGATATAACGCCTCCCATTCTGGCCATATGCTCAGCTCTGAAATGTGTGGATAGTGAAACTCATTGTGAGGCTGCCTCACCTGCTGGGTTTGAGATGAGGCAAACTGCCTGCCTGTCAATTTTAGTGAGCCTACATGCAGTCCCACTGAGTCCCAGCAAATGCTGGAAAGCTTTGGAAGAGAAGTGAGTGCAAACAGAATCAGATGCAAACCTCTGCGGCTTCCCCTGCCACTGCCACCCCAATGCGATTTCGAGATTTCCTGTCTCCTTGTTTTCAAAGCACATAGAGCTTTAGTGAAACCTGTTGGATATATCAGCAGTGGGATTTTTCTAGTGAAAGGCTGGGGTGATTAGTATCATCGGGCTGTCAAAGGGCTTTGACTTAGTTACTTCATAAAGAGGGTACTTGGAAGGAAAAAGGCTCAGGTAAAATGTGCTCTGAAGACCTACTGGATAACTGATTCCCAATAAATAGCTTTAGAAAATTCCTTTCAAGATCTAGGATGGAAATGAGTCAACCAGCCAACAAATATTTATTGAACTTCTTCCTTGGTCCTTGCATTATGTTAGATTCAGTGGGTCAAACAAAAGGAATCTAAGAAATGGCCTCTATGTTTAAGGAACTTAGAGAAGGGAGAAATGTCAGCCCTTTTACACTTTTTTCTTTTTTTTTAACTTTTTTTTATTTAATATGTTTAGTTTTCAGCATTGATTTTCACAGGAGTTTGAATTACAAATTTTCTCCCCATTTCTACGCCCCCACTCCAAGATGGCATATATTCTGGTTGCCCTGTTCCCCAGGCAGTCCTCCCTTCTATCACTCCACTCCCCTCCCATCCCCTTTTCCATTCCTTTCTTGTAGCGCAAGATAAATTTCTACGCCCCATTGCCTGTGTATCTTATTTTCTAGTTGCATGAAAAAAAATTTTGTTTTTGAACATCTATGTTTTAGAACTTTGAGTTCCAAATTCTCTCCCCTCTTCCCTTCCCACCCACCCTCCCTAAGAAGTCAAGCAATTCAACATGGGCCACACGTGTATCATTATGTGTAACCCTTCCACAATACTCATGTTGTGAAAGACTATCTTTTGCTTCTTCCTAATGTATCCTCCTTAACTGAATTTTCTCCCTTGACCCTGTCCCTTTTCGAAAGTGTTTGTTTTTGATTACCTTCATCCCCATCTGCCCTCCCTTCTATCATCC
>JAQQSZ010020872.1:0-10046 GCA_028646595.1 Phalanger gymnotis
AAGGGACAGGGTCAAGGGAGAAAATTGAATAAAGGGGGATAGGATAGGAAGGAGGGAAACATAGTCTTTCACAACACGGGTATCATGGAAGGGTTTTGCATAATGATACACATGTGGCCTATGTTGAATTGCTTGCCTTCTTAGGGAGGGTGGGTGGGGAGGGAAGAAGGGAGAGAATTTGAAACTCAAAGTTTTAAAAGCAGATGTTCAAAAGAAAAGTTTTTACATGCAACTAGGAAATAAGATATACAGGCAATGAGGCATAGAAATCTATCTTGCCCTGCAAGAAATTAAGGGAAAAGGGTATGGGGGCGGGACAGTGGGGTGACAGAAGAGAGGACAATCAGAACGGGGGCAGTCAGAATATATGCCATCTTGGAGTAGGGGGAAGGGCAGAAATGGGGAGAAAATTTTTAATTCAAACTCTTGTGGAAATTAACACTGAAAACTATAAATATTAAGTAAATAAATAATAATTTTTAAAAGAAAGATGCACCCTCTTTCGAAAAATTTGGGGTCTAAAAACTGGGGGCATCTTATACAGTGATTGTAGATTTTTTACTTGGCATTTCCTGCTTTTTCTTGCTTGTTGTCTCATTGTTTCACATTTGTTACCAGTATATTAGGTTACGTTTTGCCACGTTCTGCCCAGAAATTGCTCATAAAAGATTTTCATACAGTGCCGAATTCAAGTTAAAAGTGATCCAGTTTGCAAAAGTGAATGGAAATAGTGCTGCTGAAAATAAGTTTGGTCCTCCTCCAACTGAGAAAACAACCCGAGACTGGCTACGGGAAGAAGAAACCCTATTGAAAACGCCATGGCAGAAGAAGGTCGTTAGAGGCAAGAGTGAACAAAACAATTATAGGAGAAGTTTGTACCTGGGTGAAAAGATCCTGGGATAACATCAAGATTGAGATTGTTGTCAAGTCATTTAAGAAGTGTGGCATTTCAAATGCCATAGATGGAACTGATGAGGAGGGTTTAAATGAAGACAATGAATCGTAATCAAACACAGATGAGAACAAGCTAATGGATGGGAGTTTTGACAGTGATGAGCAGTTGTATGAATTTTATGATGAATGAAACTTGAGTTCAATAACTTTATGTAATACATTTTTTTTCAAATTTTGGGCCCCAAAATTAAGGTGCATCTTATACATGGGGAAATATGGTAAACCAGGCCTGGGCCTGTTCTCAAAGCATCATCCCCTTGGCAGGAACTGGCACAGCTTGTACTTGATACAACCCCGGAAGAACCAGAGACATATTATTCTTATCAGTTCTTCCTTATATTGAGACAAATTCTGTTTCCTTAGAAGTCTTACTTTTTTAAAAATCTTAATTCTGCCCTCTAAAATCACGTAAAATAAGCCTAATGCTTCGCTTCAAAAATTTCGAGGTTTTATTGTACCTCTTTTGATCTTATCATCTCTAGGTAAAATATCCCTTTCAATGATTTCTCAAATTATATGGTTTACAAGTCCTTTGCCATTCTTGTTCTTTCCTCTATACACATTATAGTTTGTCCAAGTCCTTCCCAGGATTAAATACTGTATTCTAGTTGACCAGAGAAAAGTACAGTGGCACTTTTATTTCCTCTTTTGGTTTGGTTTTTTTTTTTTACATTTTATTTTTCTTTAGGCAGACTTAAGTTTTACCCTTTTAACAGCCATATCACAATGTTGATTCATATAAGTTTATGGCCAACTAGATCTTCCAGATAATTTTATTTGAACTACTTCCAAGAAAAATATTCAATTAAAATAATTGATTTTTTTCTTAGGTATAATTCTCTTCTTGTTAAATTTTATCCTTTTATTTTTCAACTGATGATTTCAGCTTATATAGCTTCACTTCACTCCCAAATCAAAATCACTCTCTGCAAAGCTCCTCTGCACTGACTTGCTGCCATGAGAGTACCTCCCCACCACACCCCCAACATTTCCAGCTTACTTTTGTTTGCCTCTCCTTTTCCAATGTAAATTACTTTAAAATAGAGATTGTCTTCTTTTTTTATTGTTGAGATAGTTGTTGTATTTGTATCCCCAGTGTTTAGCACAGTGCTTAGCAAACAGTAGGCACTACTTCTCTATCAGCATCTGTATCGGCATCTCCATCCCAATCTCAACCTTTCTCTATCCATATCCTTGTCTCTATCACTTACTCTTTTCTCTACCTCTGCCTTTATCTCTGTTCCTAATTATATCTCTGTCCCTATCTCAATCTTGATCCCTATTCCTCTCTCTCTCTCTCTCTCTCTCTCTCTCTCTCTCTCTCTCTTTCTCTCTCTCTCTCTCTCTCTTTATCATCTCTATTTATCTTACTAGATTGGCACAATCCATAGAAGGCTGGGCCTGGAGTCAGGAAAACCTGAATTCCAATCCAGGCTTGGAAACTCATCAGCTGTGACTTGTTAAATGAAAATCATAATAAAAAGAACGACCACAGCTAACATTGATATAGCACTTTCTAGATATCATGTACCATGCTAAGGGCTTTACGATTATTATCATATTTGATCCTCGTTAGAACTGTGGGAAGCAGGTGCTGTTATTATTTCTATTTTACAGATGAGATAATTTAGCACAGTTTCTGACACACAGTTGAGGCAAATACAAATGGTGCCCTAAGAGTTAAAAATAATATTAAGGTTAAAAATAATATTAGCTTAATCTGTAACTTGAAGGCATCCTAAAGTCCTTGCCCCCTTATCTTGAACCTGTACCAAAAGAATTACTTTTGTCTCTCTTATCCTGTGTTCCCCCGGTCCTTTCATTTTTAACCTGTATCCCCCTGCCCTGTCCTTAAATCCTTAAACCATAAAGATTTCCCTTTGTCTCCCTCATCCTATGTTATAAAATCCTTTCTTGTCCTGTTTTTAATTTTTAACCTCCACAAAAATCTCTAAAACTACATCATAATTCTGAAACCTCTAGATAAGCATAACACCCCCAAATATTGGGGTCTCACTTAGCTTTCTTAAGGACGTCCATGTTTGCTTACACAATAAAGCTCCCAAAGGCTACAGAGAACGTCTACGTGAATTCTTTCTGAACTGCTCTCTCAAAATCTAAACTTCCATATAGTAAGGCACCATATAAATGTTAGCTATTTCATTACTATTATTTTATGATCTATATCTATACCTATCATCTGTTAATTGTTTTGAATGGAATCATTCAATGTAATGGTTATCCCTTCTCAACTTTGTGTCATCTTCAAATTTTAACATGCCTTCCAATGTGCTAGTTTTAAAAAAAGGCCACCTATAAATATTGAGTCAGCAGTTGGTACTCCAAGGTGAAATAATAATCCCAATGATTGAGTTAACATACTACTGGAGGAACTGAAGATATCAGCAGTGATAATTTTATTTAAAATTAAACCAGAAGACAGAAGGAAATCAGACAAAGTACTATATACATCTGTGTGTGTGTGTGTGTGTGTGTGTGTGTGTGTGTGTGTGTGTGTGTGTATGAGGACTGTTGACAGGTTCTTCTTAGGGAAACAAATACATGAGCTGGTATAGTAGTTTTTATCATGTATCTAAAGGCATGATGATTTCATGGGGCATTTGATCATCTTACCTTGTAGGAGTTGTGATGAGGTTAAACACAAAGACCACCATGAAAATAATTGCAGCTTATGGATCATCATCTGTTTGCAGAGAATATATTATGAGCCTACTCCTGCCTCCTGACCCACCCCCCCCATACTTTTCTCTCTCTCTCTCTCTCTCTCTCTCTCCCTCTCCCTCTCTTTCTCTGACTGTTTCTGGTTCTGTCTCTATCTCTCTCCCTTCTCTCTTCTTTCTTCTTCCTTCCTCCTCTTTCATTTTCTGTTTATGGTTTTCTTAGTTTAAGAATGCCCCCACACAAATACATGTACGCGCGTGCACACACACACACTTATAGCCATTATATATTTTCCCAGCAGTTTTGCCCCTAAGTTAAATTGTTCTAGTTATGTGCCAGGTGCACAGGGAGTACTCAGACATTCAGTGATCAAAACATAATTTGAGCAAAAAGTATTATCATATGTTACTATAGCACCTTTACTGGGAATTTTTAAACTACAACCCTGGCACAATTTGATCATCAATGTTTGTATCCCTCTTTGGCCCATTGGGAGAACAGGGGAGTGGGAAGAAAGTGGTGAGTCCAAAATCATACAGTGTATAAAAAGAATATAAGAAGAACAACACAAGCTTTTATTAGGCATGAACCTAAGAATATATTAGGTGGTATACCAGATAAAATAGATGTGTGAGTTATGGATGCTCTGGGAATGATAAACTGGAATGTCCGAACTTTTATGCATTTAAATTTAGGTCCTTGGAATATCACAGTAATATGGTTTTCTCCATTGAATTGCTACCATATGTTGGACACAAGATAAATTTTGGAATGTATCTTTTACTAATACACATAAAGATAATAATTGGGGAAGGTAGACAAAGGAAAGAATCTGAGACAATAAAGACTAGCTGAAATCATCTATGACATTAGGTATTAATATAATAGCCCTATCCCTACCCTCGCTGTACCTAGCCTTTCAAGAAAATAAATTTTAGATTTAGAGCAGTAGGCAGTTGCACCATACAAACAATGATATAAATATTACAGATATTTGGGGCGGGGGAGAGAGTAAGCTCTGCAATATTATGGTAAGAACTTATTTTGTATCACTTGACTGTTTTTGCTAGATAGAGATGGTCTGGGAGATATTACATGGCAAATGTCAGGGAGAGGGTATGCTAGTATGATGTTGAGTCATGGTGATACCAATATTCCTATTTGAATCTCCCTATGGCTCTGTGTCTATTACATTTCAGTATCATGTTTTGGTGAGGAGAAAGACATAGGAAGTGCAGATACATACAAAAAAGCCAATATTCCACAGATAACAAGACCCGGATGAAGGATTCCTAACCCCAATTCTTGTGTAATCTTGAAGTGTTTCCAAAGATCTTAAAGGACCTTGAAAATTTTCTCAAAACAAATTTGTTTTGAATTCATTTTCATATAAAGACTAGGTATAATAGTTGATAACATTTTAAGAAGACAAGTTAGGAAGAGATGGTAAGTTTCAGGAAACAACTCAAGACTTGACTGACATCACCTCCCTCAGGGTCATCTCCTCTTTGACTGGAGGGCTGGAGGGTGGAATACCAAATTCATCCCAAGGCCTTCCTTTATAGAGAGCAGAAACTGAATTCAGCTTAGTTCACTCCATTCTGCAGCTGCTGTTCTACCTAGTTTCAACTGTGGGAACAAGAAGCCCTGTACTCCCTGGTGTCTCCCCTTAATACTGCTGCCATTCCTCCACCCCTAATTAGATTATAATCCCCTTGAGGGTAGAGGCTGTCTTTCTTTTTATTAACTGTATACCCATTGCTTTGCATGCTGTCTAGCACATAGAGGCATGACATGGCTAGGCCAAGTAGAACACTTGACTATTGGGGTCTTCTCAAAACAAAAATATTGGTTGCGTAGATCTGCAAGACATCTTAGATTCATTATTCAATTTATTATTGTTGTTGTTCAGCTGTTTCTCAGTCATATCTGACTTTTTATGACCCTATTAGGCATTTTCTTGGCAAAAATACCAGCATGATTTGTCGTTTCCTTCTCTTGTTCATTTTGTAGATGAAGAAATGCCTTGTCCAGGGCCATGCAGCTATTAAGTGTCTTAGGCCAGATTTGAGCTCAGGAAATGTCTTGACTCTGAGCCCAGAACTCTATTCATTGAACCACCTACCTTCCCATTATTCAAGGCTACTTTGCAAACTCTTTCCACCTTCAGCATTGGCATGGCTGGATAATGCTATGCCTTCTTCAACTGCAGGATTATATTTTTTTTTCACCAAGAATGCTATGACTTTTTTTAGCTAGAGAAATGACCCTTGGGGTAGTATTGGCAAAGCTCTTCTCTATGACTATCAAAGAGAACCAGTTCTGAGGTCTGTCACCTCCAGTCAGGAGATAGATGAGCTCTCATCTCTCCAGCTTGTCAGTCCTTCCCATAGCACAGTCCTTTCTCTCTGTCAAAGCACCCTGCCTTATCTTAGGATGAAGACCCTCAAGTCAATTAATTGTACTTCCCAGCCTTTGTGCTCCGGTGCAAATGAATAGCTAAAGACCAAAATATAAAAGAAGGCAAGAGTTTTTTGTATTGCTGGCCTCCTTATATATAATTGAGCTATGGCCTCACCTAAGTTCTTAAGTGGTGGAATGTCCTTTTTGTATGTGAAGGCCCCCCCACTTCTATCTCAGTGATTCTATCTTTTAACTCTTAGACACCTACTAGCTTTTCCTGAGATCTTTTCCTGGGTACTCTCTCTCATGTTTGAGGGAATGATCTGTACTGTTTGGCACAGGTGATGTATTAGTTTGACTGAAATCTTATTTTTTTCTTCCCTCTTTAAAAAAATTGATGTTTGAGATGCTTATTGGCCAGGGGAAGGGAAAGGATATACTCAGAAATGATTATAAAAATAAAAGATACCAGTATCAATGTTTTAATAGCTGATCAGAATAAGCTGATTTTCTCATTCTTGGCTTAGATGCTTAAAAAACTGAATTAACTCCTTTAAACTGTTAGATCCAATTAAGGTTAATGAATTAAGATTATTCTCTTCTTGGATTAAGTATTACAAAAAGAAGTCATTCACTTAGATTATTCTTTCTCTGAAAATGTCTCTATGACTCATTCTATCCTTTATCCTGTTGATAATAGTTATGTTACTTCATCTGTCAACATTTTCTTCTCATGGGGATCATGCAGAGGTCACAGTGGCCTTTTGAAATTCATTTTCTAATGCTCAATAAATGTTTATAAATCACTTACAAAGAGGAACGCATACCATTAAAGACTGATACTACAAAATCATTTTATAGGTTATCACATTATTAATAGTGGGCCAACTCTGCTCCTAGTATGTCCTTTCTATATATCTTGACTTCTGTTAGCCAACCTTAAGGTCGGGGGGCAGGGCAGGACATTAAACTAGAAACTGAGAGGATTAGATAAATGTTTTGACTGCATTACACGCTTTTTTCCAGCATTGTTTTCACATAAAGATGGAATAAATGACCACTTATATGCTCTAGTTTTTGTACATAATAAGAATTTATTTTTTCTTTCTCACATCAAACCCTCTCCCCATTAAAAACACATCCTTGTAACAAATATGTATCATCAAGCAAAATAATTTCCAACATTGAGATGTCCAAGTATATCTCTCACTCTATATTTGGGTCCAACACCACACTGTGAGAGGATGAGCCTTTTCTTCATGGGATCGAGGAATCATGGTTGGTCATTGTGTCCATCAGAATTCTTAAGTCTTTCAAAGTTGTTCATCATTACATTGTTGTCATTTTGGTACAAACTGTTCTCTTGGTTCTTTTCACTTTGTTCTGCATCAATTCAAAGGGGTATTATCAAGACTCTTGAAATCATCTCATTCACTGTTTCTTAAAGCACAATAGTACTCCATTACTTTAACACACTTTGTTCAGCTCTTCCCCAATGATAGATATCAATAGAGCATTAGTATGCAGATTTTCCTGCAGTCTCTCCGACATTTGTCACTTCCCTCTTTTGGTTAACTTTGCCAATCTGATGGGATATGAGGGTGGAATCTCAGAGTTGCTTTAATTTGTATTTCTCTAATTATTAATAGTTTGGAACACTGTTTTCCTTATGGTTACTCACAGCTTAGATTTCTTCGCTTGAGAACTGACTATTCATATCTTTGATTAATTGGGGAATGGCTTTTAGTCCCATGGATTTGAATCAGTTCCTCACTTATCTTAGAAATTAAACATTTATTAGAGCACCTACCGCAAAGATTTTTTTCTAAACTTTAACATTTCCTTTCTAATGTCAGTTGCATTGGTTTTGTTTGTCCAGAAACTCTATTGTTTAGCCAATACCAAATTATCATGATTATTATTTTGTAATATTTTGAGATGTTATTGCTAGGTCCTCTTCACTAATACTGTTTTTCATCGAAGAAATGAGTGCAAAATCTCCCTTGAGATTCTTGAAACTTGCTCTTGCAGATGAATTTATTATGATATTTTGCTAGCTCTATAAAGTAATCCTTTGGTACTTTGACTAGCATGGCAGTGAGAACTCAGAAAGTTCATACATGCATGCACACACACACACACGCACAAATTCAAGCTTGGTTCCTCTGATTCCAAATCTAGCCATCTTTCCATGGTTCTATCTGCTTCTATATTTGGTCCATCATTCTCTGTCAAGATATGTCTGATGATGACTTTGTCATCCACATTAGCTATACATCTTTGTGTGATTTTCACATTTGATAAGTGTGCCATATAAGCCTTTGTTGATTCAATAATAAAAATGTTTAATAAGCTAAGACCAAGACAATTTCCTGGAGTACTCCAAGATGGACTACTTTTCAAACTGAAAGAGTAATTAATGAATCTTTTTTGTGGGGACTATCTATTCAAACTACATCTGCATGTGAGTTCCTTGAGGACAGAAACTGTCTTTTGTGTCTTCTTTGTATTCACAAGACTTAGCATAGCACCTGACACATTAGCAGTATATTGCCCTCTAAGGCTACCACCTATCATTATTCTCCTTACTTGCCAATAATTGTCCTTCGATATATCCCAAGCAAGCAATGATCCTATTCCACTTTTGGTTCTTTTCTCTTCCCCAATGTAATTAAAAGAAAACAAATACATAATAATGACAAGGGACAGCAAAAGCAACAGCAACAGTAACAGCTGCAACATCAACAACAAACTTCTGTTTTTCCTTCCTTCTCCTTGCCAGTCTTGACTCATCATGAGCTTTAGGAAACCATAATCAATCAGATGCTCAATCAATGAGCATTTAGTAAATGCTTGTCATAACTGTGCTAAGTGCTAGGGATGCAGAAAAAAGGCAAAAACGGTTCACTCCCTTAAGGAACTCACATCCTAGCCAGGGAGACAAGTACCTAAATTGATACACACAAGATACATATAGTATCTATCTAGCTAATGAAAGATGATAACCTTAGAGGGTAAGGTCCTGCTAATGCTTAAGCACCAGCATGACACATTAGCTAACATTCTTCCTATTAGAGTCACTTAATTTCATTAAAACCTTGTTTTCTGATGGTTCCTGCCAGATCGTAAGGTCTCTGAAGGCAGGGACTTATTCTTTTTTATCTTTGTCTCATCCTTGGTGATGTCCACACATCATAGTTACTTATGTAGCTATTGGATAAATTGCAATGATTATGTAATTATTTTCAAAATTAATATTAATTGTCATAGCATCAGGGATTAGTCGGTAGTTCACTATCATGATGAGTCCTGAGAGAATCTGATATAGGACCAATCTATTTTAGTGAAAGAGGAGGTGAAAAAGGTTTGAAGTGTGATTGCCAAACAGTAGGCTATGTTGTAAAGGGCTTTGCAGCATAAAAAGATAGTAACAGTTTACCTCCTGGGTGTTCCAGGGTTTCAGAAGAGAAGAGGAGGCCAAGATGGCAGCTGGAAAGCAGGGACTAGTGTGAGCTCACTGCCAAGTCCCTCCAAAAACCTATAAAAATGGCTCTAAACCAATTCTAGAACTGCACAACCCACAAAATAGCAGAGGGAAGCAGGGCTCCAGCCCAGGACAGCCTGGATGGTTGCTGGGTGAGGTCTTTCGCGCGAGGAACTGGGAGTAGAGCAGAGCCCAGCATGGGTGATGCAGACCAACCAGACCAGAAGCCGGGCAGAGCGGGCCCTACCGCCCTGAATCAGTGAGCTGTGGCAGTTGCCAGACTTCTCAACCCACAAACACCAAAGACAACAGAGAAGGTTAGTGGGAAAAGCTGCTGGGGACAGGCTGATAGAGTTTGTGGTTCAGCCACTGCCCTGGGGGCAGCAGAGGTGGGGCAGCTACAGAACTACAGCTGCAGTTGCTTCCAGCCCCAGGCCCACCTGGTGAGAGGAATTAAGTGGTGGATCAGAGCAGGAGTGAAGAGCCTGCTGAAGATCTAAGTCCAGTGCAGGTTGGGGGTTCT
>JAQQSZ010020873.1:0-10046 GCA_028646595.1 Phalanger gymnotis
AGGTAATCAAAAACAAACACTTTCAAAAAGGGACAGGGTCAAGGGATAAAATTCAATAAAGGGGGATAGGTTAGGAAGAAGCAAAATATAGTTACTTTCACAACATGAGTATTGTGGAAGGGTTATACATAATGATACACATGTGGCCCATGTTGAATTGCTTGATTTCTTAGGGAGGGTGGGTGGGAAGGGAAGAGGAGAGAGAATTTGGAACTCAAAGTTTTAAAAAATAGATGTTCAAAAACAAAAAAGTTTTTGCAAGCAAAAAGAAAATAAGATACACAGACAATGGGGCATAGAAATTTATCTTGCCCTACAAGCAAGGAAGGGAAAAGGGGATGGGAGGGTAGTGGCTGACAGATGGGAGGGCAGACTGGGGAACAGGGCAACCAGAATATAAGCCATCTTGGAGTTGGGGGGAGGGTAGAAATGGGGAGAAAATTTGTAATTCAAACTCCTGTGAAAATCAATGCTGAAAACTAAATATATTAAATAAAATTTATTAAAAAAAAAAAAGAATATGTGCTCCTTGAAAGCAAGGGACTGTCTTACTTTTCTCTGCATCCTCAGTGCTTAGACCATGGTCAGTGCTTAATTAATGCTTTTTTCGATTCATTCATTAAGGAGTTTACAATTCTAATGCAAATTCTATTGGATTTTTTTAGAACATTGCTGTGTCATCCATTACATTGTCTATTGCCCTAGTTTTATGTCATTCATAAATTTGGTGTACATACCAACTCTCATTTTGAAGGCAGAGCTAAACATGTTCTGTCTGGCCCCAGAAAGTATTAAGTTTTGATGGAACCTCTGAGAAATTGCAATGAGGTCATTTATGCTTAATATCAGGATGGGAATCCCAATAATTAGAGCTATCCACATGTGGAATAGACTTTCTAAAGAGGTTGGGGTGGGGGGAGAGATTGGGGAATCCTCTTCTTTGGAAGTCTTCGAGCAAAGTCTGAGTGGTCTTTTTTTAAGTAGGTAATAACATGGATTCCTTCCATCTATGAGTTGAACTTAAATGGCCCCTGGAGTCCCTTCCAACTCCTAAATTCTGTAACTCTGTAATTCTAGGAACCTGAGAGATCATCTAGTACAACCTCTTCATTTTATAAATGAAGAAACCGAGACCTAGCAGGGCTAAATTACTTTCCCAAGGTCACACAGCTAATAAGTGGCAGAGCTGGTATTTCAACTCCAGTCTTTTCACTTCAGATTGAACACTCTTCCCATTGTATCACACTGTCTTCTAAAAAATATAATCTAATTTCTGCAATGACTAGAAACCACAGGTTGGCCCTCTGACTTTATGTCTAATACTCTTTCCAAGTTATTGATAAACTCTTTGAGCAGGACGAGACCAAGGACAGAGCTCTGCGGTATGCCATTAAAGGATCCTATCCAGGCTGATATCACTATTATGCAATACTCTGGATGTAAAACCATCTCTGGTTGCACCTCAGGGTACTATTATCAAGCCCACATTTCTCCATCTTATACAAAAGGATCTTTTGTGAAAAACTTAACCTTTGTGAAGTTGGGAATGAGCACTCTTCTCTTCCCACAGAAGCATAGAGGTATTATTATAACAAAAATAATAACTGACAATAACATAGTTTTTTCCTGTATGAGTACTTTCTGTGTATTTTCTAATTTGTTTTTCACGATTTCCTTATGGGATGGGCACTAATAGCATTAAAACTAATAGTAATAGTACTAATAATTTATAGTTATTAAAGATTTGCAAAGTGTTTTACACAGGTTAAGTCATTTGTTCCTCACAACAGAACCTAGATGTAGAAGTAAAGATGCTATTATCCCAATTTTATAGATGAATAAGTTGAAGTTGAATGGTTAAGCGACTTGCCCAGAGTCATACCGCTGGAAAAGGTCTGAGGCTGGATTTGAACTCAGGCCTTTCTGACTGTGAGTCCACTGCTTTTGCCTAGGACTACATGCTATTACTATTAAGGCACTGAGAAATTTTGCCCTATCTTGCATGTTGTCATTATAATTTTAAAAAAGTGCCAGGAGTGTGATCTGAACCCCAGTACTCCTATTTCCTAGTCCACTTCTCCATCTATCACCACACCACTTTGCTTCCTATAAAGAAGAAAAGCAGGAATAACAGTAGAGTCCTATGTCAGCTATATCATGGGCCACATGACTTTCATAATAGCTGATCTAGAGTCAACAGAATATTAATACTAATTAATATTTATCCGGCACTTTAAGATTTACAAAGGGTTTCATCTCTGTTATTTCATTTGATGCATGCATAGAGAAGGCACTGTAAGCAATCAATCAAGTGGCTCAAACAATAATCATTATTTTCCAAACACTGTGCTAAGCACTAAATCAAAGATAAATGATATGTCTTCAAAAAATGCTGCATCATTTTTCCCCTCTAGGTGACTGGTGGATCTGTTGGTTAGAATATCAAGCTTCCTCCGGAGTAGTTAACTCCTCTCTCATCTATGGCTATAAACTCTGCCTTTCACCTAGGTATCCGGTATATACATTTTCTTGGTTACAAGTAAGATTGGGAAGGAAAGTCTGGTGAAGACAGAACATATGTATCAACACAAAACACTCCTGGGGTGGGGGTGGGGGGTACAATTTAGGAGCTACATCTATTACTCTATGATCTTTGTGTGCCAATGAAATCTGTAATATCTTAGCTATGATAGGGCAGGGAGAAAAGTAAACAGAAGAGTCCATAGGGAAGTCACAGAACTTAAAACTAGAAATAACCTCAGAAATCATAAAAATAATAAAATATCAGAGCTAGAAGGGATTATAGATATTATCTTAGTAGGCTACCGTGGAAACAGTGTTGGATTTGACATCAGGAGGCCAAGGTATGGCTCCTAATTCTGACATTTAGTAACTCTATTATTTTTGTAAACCTAGGTTTGTGCTCTTTTTATGGAATTTAGATCTCTCTTTACCCCCAAAGGGGGAAGATACCCAGGGAATGCAAAGACCTGTTCTCAAGATCTAAATCCTCCTTTTCCCTAAAGGGAAGAAAACTAGAGGATGATGATTCCTGTGAATTTAAAGATTTTTATTAAGCAGGGAAGTAAAACATGCGCATGGGAGCAACCAGCCTAATACTGAACAGTTCACCTCAGTAATGGATGTGGAGCATATATATACTTTTTAAACAAAGGAAAGCAAAGAAAAGGAGAGAAATGTGGGGACTGGGCAGGTCCTAGAGAGGAATGAGGTAGGGAGCCCATTCCCAAGGGGAGGGGGAGTGAGGAATTCCAGGTGTCAGAGCTGTGACTCTTTGATGCACAAATCAGAAGGCATTCCTGGTGACAAGCAGGACTGGCAGTTCAAGGCTTGAGCACAAACAATAAAGAGATGTCTTCAAAAAATATAAAACATCATGTGTCCAACAGCCCCATAACCAACAGTTGGGGGAGTCTCTGAAGATAAGGATGTCTCTTGAAGGTCCATAAGCCTCTAAATGGCTCTGGGTCTGCTTCAAAGCTGGTATGTGCTGAATTGGCTTCAGAGTTGCTGATTTTCTGTATATCCAGCTGTGTTTGTTCTCAGTCACCACAAAGGATTGTTGGTATATCAAGCCCGTCTGTATCTTAGCTAACGCAGCCGGTCCTCATATGGCCCTTCTCAATTATCTGGATAACAGGGGAGCTCAAGCATAAATTCACTTGTATACCCTTGACACAGATTTACCCTCTCAGAACTCAGTTTCCTTATATGTAAAATGACAATAATCAATCAACAAGTATATATTAAGAACTTACTGTGTAACAGGCACCGTGCTAGGTGCTAGAAATACAAATGCAATGAATGAAATAATCTCTATGCTAAGGAAGACAACAAGAAGTATGGAGATAGTATATATAGAATAAATATAAAGAGAATAAATGTAGCTACAAATACAATTAAATAGGAATAGTACATATAAGATCAACTTTACAAGGCTTTGTAAGGAAATCACTTCATGATAAAGTTATGCTATTACTTTTACCCTTCATTTGACAACTAAAGAAACTAAGACCCTAAGAGTTTAGATAACTTGCTAAGTTTGTCTAGCACAAGGTTTCTTAACCACTTTTTGTTTTGTGGGTCCTTTTGGTCGTCTGGTGATGCATATGGATTCCTCAGAATAAAGGTTTTTAATCATAATTGAAAGAAATTCTAAAGTTCAATTATAGATTAGTGAATATAAAGATTTTTTTCCCATCCAAGTCACCAGCCCCTTGAAATCTATCCACAGATCAACCCAAGTTAAAAAAAAAAAAACCTGTTCTGGTGTCAGGGAATAGAATTCACTAGGGAAGAGTATCTTTTGTTAGGATTAGAACACAGGTCTCACGATTACTGGCATACGCTGTCCACCATATCATGCTTCTTCTCTTCCTTCGAGGAAAGCCTCAAGTTTCCTCAAGCTAAGGACAGATAGGTTTTTCTGTAAGCATCTGTTATACCTAGGAGAAGCAGTTCTACCACAAGCTTCCCTTTCCATTTCCCAAATAGAGCTCCAATGTTTTAAACAATGCTACAGCATTGTATTGTTGCATAAACTCCATGGGAAGATCTGACCCTAGGAAAGTGAATAACTGCCTATAAAAACCATCCCAAATAGCATTTCGGGGGGCAGGGCTCCAACCACAGAAACACATAGTCTTTAGAGGAGACTTCTACTAAAGACTTCAGCATTCAGGGAGGAAAAAAAAGGCAAAAAAGTAATAGGTTCAAAAGGAAGGAACATTTCCCTGAGGCTTCTGCTCCATTTTGGCAACATAACTGAAATCAGACAAATGAATGCAAAGAGTTGTGGGATTGATTATGAGCTAATAAAATTATAAATTGGATTTGAACCAAAAATAATGTCACACTTTAGATGAGTCATTTAAGTAAGACAATGATACAGTTTTCTGATAGATTTTGACATCTATTCATACTCTAATCTTCTTAGAGGCAACTTTTATTAAAGGCTTTTTGTTAATCCTTATATTCACAGACCAATTACATTTCCTCTGAACTCTTTGTGATATGGTGATTTTGCTTTTGTTAGCCAAAATATTGCTCTGCCTTTCAAAAATAAAAGCTTTCTACAGTGACATTCCTTGTGGTTATTGTTTTCATTTAAAAAAAATCCGTCTGTGAGCCGCCCTGATTAAAAAAGGAGGAAACTTAAATGATAGCCAAGCACTATGCCTTGTAGAAAATAAAGAATATTTTAGATTCCTTAAACCCTTTCCTCCTATTTCTCCTCCCTTCCTCTCCACCCCAGCCCCATCCCTCACAGCAGGTACTGTTACATCTCTTACCATATTGTAGTTTGCCCCAAAAGTCCAAAAGGCAATGCTTCTAGTCTAACCTAGGCAAATGGAGAAGGCAAGTCTATCAGGCTAACAGAAATTATCATGTGTTCAGGAAGCTAAGGGACCTTCAGGACTACAGATGGGAAGTCTATAGAAGTTTTGCAAGGCAGATTACTGACCAGCCCATTGGAGATGAGAGAGAGAAAGAATTTAACAAATCATCCAGTCTAGTCAAATCTTTTAACAAAGGAATATCCATCTACCTGACTTACCTGTAATTCTCTACAATTCAATAGACTTTTATTAAGTACCTACTCTGGGTAAGGCGTTATTCTAGAGGGCTGGGAATAGAAAGATGAGATATGACCTAATACCTTCTCTCAAAAAAAAAAACTCATAAGCTAAGGAAGGGAGAAAATAGTGTATATAAATATCTACAATAGACAGAAGAATTTGGTAAGTATGAGGGAAATCCATACAAAACCCTACAATGCATACATTGCATGCAACGCAAATTGAGGAGGAGAAAATCAATTCTAGGTAGGAGGAAAAGATTAAGGGAATTTAATCCTAGCTGACCTAGCTAACCATGCACTTAGCTGACCATGGACCCTCAGGTTAACTCCTTTGGTCCAAGCAATTTTATTCATTGTAGGATCCCATCGAGTAGCTCCCTGGTCTGGACAATTTCATGACCAAATTTGAGGGAAAAACTTGAGGAGAAAATTGGTTATAATTGTGCCCAATTCTGTCAATATAGTTCTGTCAAGAAGTTGTCTTGTCCATAATAATAATCAATAGATAGATTCCTAGGTCTTCTGACTTCCAGCCCACCAGTGTCCTCCACTAATACTAGGCAGTCTCTCCAAACATAAATTATTCAATGTTTTTCCCGTACTAATAGCATTGTGGGCACAAGGATTTATATGGATACAGATGATTCATAGACAATGGCTGATAGCAGTAAAAGCAGAAATTAACTTGGAAGCTTAATCGAGAGCGCATTTATAAGAAAAAAAAACATCTTTAGAGTTGAGAAACAACCTATTTCCATAATCCCTCACATGTGTTAATTGGATAATTTTGAGATATAATTCTCTCATTTGATAAATTTAAGGGTAGATAAGTAAAAAAAGGAAAAGAAAGTTAGGGATGTAGGGGGATATGTTGATTCTTCCAAGCCAATATGTCATTATTTAGTAATGATATCAGTGATGTCTCAGACACTACAAAATGGTAGATAGTGGAGCTGACATTGGAGTCAGGAAGATCTCATTTCAGGTCCCACATCTCACACATACTAGCCATGATTAACACATTGAAGGCCTGAATATGGATCATAGGAACACAAGGAAAGCAAGAACCATAATGTGGTATACTAAAAAGAGCTTTTATTGAATGGGGCTAAGTTCATATTTCTGGCAAAAAGGGAAGTCCTGGAAAAGATATTGTGAAGTAGTGACCTGTAGGAGAACCTTCTGGCTTTACTGGCTCATTTTGGACAGACACTTCAATGAGCCTGATTAGTATAGTCCCTTTTATTCAGACCCTTCATGGACATGCAGACTAGAGAATTATGTAGTTCTCCATTTGGTTATTATAGATAAGGAAGTTTCATTGGCCTTTGTTGTTGTTATTCTCTCTTTCAGTTGTGTCCAACTTTTCTTGACCCCCTGGACCATAGCTCACTAATACTGTCCATGGGGTTAAGAATATTGGAGTGATTTGCCTTTTCCTTCACCAAAGGATTAAGGCAAATAGAGATTAAGTGACTTGCCAGGTTCACACAGCTTGGTTTTGGTTGGTTGGTTTTGAACTCAGGTCTTCTCGACTCCAGGCCCAGCTCTCTATCCATTGAGCCACCTAGCTGTCTGGGTCTACTGGGCTTACATCCCACCACCAGCTCACTGAGCAATAATTGTTACTTCTACTGGCCAGCTTCATACAACTGTCACCATTAAAGCTGAAACAGAGAGTCCCTTTGTTTACCCTTGTCTTTATCCATAAAGTCTTCTCCAGATTCCCTATCTCCCATACTATACTATAGGACCATGGAGAAATAAATTACCCTCACAATGCTCCCAAGCAACTCTCTAAGAATGTTAAGTTACAGGAGTAGTTGATCAACATTTACAAGAACTAGAGAGTTCCAGTCCTTGGTGAAATCACCAAGGTGCCTCCCTTCCCACACCCAAAAAAAATCAATAATGGCTTCCCACTGTGCCAATATATACCCAGATAAGAAGTCATCTATAAGATAAATACTAAACAAATGTATAAGACCTTAAATTTCTACAGCATTTTAAGAAACAAATGTAATACTCTCATGTTGCCTCATTTTATCTTCATAAAAACTATATGAAGTATAAAGAGTAGTTATGACTATTTAAGGGTTAAGGAAACTAACATGAGGAAGGATTTTCCTAACTAGCAAGCTAGTTAATGGTAAGCTTGGAACTATAACCCAGTTTTTCTATTACCAGTAGTTTATTTGAATGGGTAACCAGTGTCTGAAATAGGTTGGATCTACCCTGCAATTTCCTGAGATCTCTAAAAATGCAAGAAATAAAAATGAAATGAATGTAAGAAACAATGAACATGTCAAGTATAGAGATGTAGGAAAATACATAAACCAATGCAAAGTGAAGTACACAGAGCCAGGCAAAGGACATATACAGTGACTACAGTGTATAAAAGGAAAAGAACAACAGCAAAGCAACAAAAAATCAACTTTGCCAAAACATGACCTCAAAGAAAAGAGAAGAGGAAACACCCCTGCCTCTCACGCCTTTGCTGAAGTGGGGAGTCTATGGGTTGAAATATTGAATATAATGTCAGATTTTTTGCAACATACTGATTGGTTTTGTTGAATATGTTAATCTTCTTCTTCTTTTTTCTTTTATTCTTAAATATTTTTTATAAGGGATGGTTTGGAGAGAGAGGATGCGATGGAATATAGGAGGAAATCTAAATGTTATAAAAACAAAAACCTCTTTAAAATAATTTATTGTAATTTAACAATACAAGACAAATCTTAAATGCACAATGGAAACAACACAAATAATTTCCTTATCCACAAAAATGTTTGAAGTCCAAACCCCTCATTTTACAATTATAAAGAAGCTGAGATCCAGAGATGTTAAATACCTTGCCCAAGGCCACACAAGAATGAAAGGTCAGGGAGGCAGAGCCAAGATGGCAGCTGGAAAGCAGAGACTTGCATGAGCTGCCCACCAGGTCCCTCCAAAAACCTATAAAAAATGGCTCTGAACAAATTCTAGAACTGCAGAACCCACAAAATAGCAGAGAGAAGCAGAGATCCAGCCCAAGACAGCCTGGATGGTCGCTGGATGAGATCTATCTTGCAGGGAGTGGAGCAGAGGGGAGCCCAGTGTGAGCAGTGGCAGAACCAAATAGACCAGGAGCCAGCAATCAGTGAGCTATGGCAGTTATCAGATTTCTCAACCCACAAACACCAAAGACAACAGAGAAGGTTAGTGGGAAAAACTGCCGGGAACAGAGTGAAAAGAGTTGGTGGTTCAGCCACCACCCCGGGGGACAGCAGGGGTGGTGCAGCTACAGAACTACAGCTGCAGTTTCTTCCGGCCCCAGGCCCACCTGGTGGGAGGAATTAAAGGGCTGATCAGAGCAGGAGTGCAGAGCCTGCTGAAGATTTGTGTCAGGTTCGGGTTGGCAGTTCTTGAGGAAGGAAGAGTGCTGATATGGCAGAGCTGACTGTATAGATATAGCTCTGAAAACAACGATGCATCCCCTCAAGCTCCGAACAAAGTACTTTTTTACTCTACAAGCAGTCATACCCTGCTGAAAAACTCAAGAGTCAAGTAAGTTGGCTGGGAACATAGCCAGGCAGCAAAAACAGACTCAGATTCAGACTCAGACTTTGGAATCCTTCTTTGGTGACAAAGAAGACCAAAACATACAGCCAGAAGAAGTCAACAAAGTCAAAGAGCCTACAACAAAAGCCTCCAAGAAAAACATGAACTGGTCTCAGGCCATGGAAGAGCTCAAAAAGGATTTGGAAAAACAAGTTAGAGAAGTAGAGGAAAAATTGGGAAGAAAAATGAGAAGGATGTGAGAAAAACAAGTCAATGACCTGCTAAAGCAGACCCAAAAACATACTGGAAAAAAAATATTGAAGAAAACAACACCTTAAAAAAATAGACTAAGTCAAATGGCAAAAGAGCTCCAAAAAGCCAATGAGGAGAAGAATGCCTTGAAAGGCAGAATTACCAAATGGAAAAAGAGGTCCAAAATACCGCTGAAGAAAATACTACCTTAAAAATGAGATTGGAGCAAGTGGAAGCTAGTGACTTGATGAGAAATCGAGATATTATAAAAGAGAACCAAGTAATGAAAAAATGGAAGACAATATGAAATATCTCATTGGAAAAACCACTGACCTGGAAAATAGATCCAGGAGAGATAATTTTAAAATTATTGGATTACCTGAGAGCCATGAGCAAAAAAAGAGACTAGATATCATCTTTCAAGAAATTATCAAGGAGAACTGCCCTGATATTCTAGAGCCAGAGGGTAAAATAGAAATTGAAAGAATCCACAGATCACCTCCTCAAAAAGATCCCAAAAAGAAAACTCCTAGGAATATTGTTGCCAAATTCCAGAGCTCCCAGGTCAAGGAGAAAATACTGCAAGCAGCCAGAAAGAAACAATTCGAGTATTGCGGAAAAACAATCAGGATAACACAGGATCTAGCAGCTT
>JAQQSZ010020874.1:0-10046 GCA_028646595.1 Phalanger gymnotis
ATGAGTGAATCTTGCCATCATCAGATTTGATCTGAAGAGGGAATACCATACATACTCAATTGGGTATCTTGCCCCACAGGAAAGAAGGAGGAAGAAGATAATAAAGGGGGGATGATAGAAGGGAGGGCAGATGGGGGTGGAGGTAATCAAAAACAAACACTTTTGAAAAGGGACAGGGTCAAGGGAGAAAACTCAATAAAGGGGAATAGGTTAGGAAGAAGCAAAATGTAGTTAGTCTTTCACAACATGAGTATTGTGGAAGGGTTATACATAATGATATGCATGTGGCCCATGTTGAATTGTTTGACTTCTTAGGGAAGGAGGGTGGTTGGGAAGGGAAGAGGGGAGAATTTGGAACTCAAAGTTTTAAAAATAGATGTTCAAAAACAAAAAAAAAGTTTTTGCATACGACTAGAAAATAAGATACACAGGCAATGGAGCATAGAAATTTATCTTGCCCTACATGAAAGGAAGGGAAAAGGGGATGGGATGGTAGTGGGGTGACAGAAGGGAGGGCAGACTGGGGAACAGGGCAACCAGAGTATACACCATCTTGGAGTGGGGGGGAGGGTAGAAATGGGGAGAAAATTTGTAATTCAAACTCTTGTGAAAATCAATGCTGAAAACTAAATATATTAAATAAAAAAATAAAAACTGGGAATTCAAAACATGGATAGATAGATAGATAGATAGATAGATAGATAGATAGATAGATAGATAGACCTGCCTGTGATTTCTACTGATTACATATCTCTGCAGCCAAACTGAACAAATCAAATCCATCTCTTGCAAGAAAGCCCTTCATATACTTGAAGTCAGCATTCATGAAACTCTCCTCCTACCCCCTTGTCTTCTCCCTTGTTATCCTTCTATGGATTTTTTAAAGCCATTCAACGCCCTTCATAAAATTAGTTCTATTTCATCACAGGGTAGTTGTTAGAGAAGAGTTTTCTAAATGCTAAAGCCATTTCTAAACATGACCTATTAAGATTATTCTTACCCTATATAATTTTCAAAATTTATTTTATTTTTAATTTATAGACTAAAACAAGCATTTCTTTAATATAGCACAGTAAAAAAAATGATTGCACATGAAACTACAAATCTATTATAAATGGAATGATCTTGTATTTGGCAAGTATAAAGACTTAAGCTTTTGGGATAATAATTCATTATTTGGTAAAAATATTATTGGGAAAACTGGAAAGCAGTATGGCAGAAAGGGAACATAGACCAATATCTTTTTAAATTTATTTTTTATTTTTGGTTTGCAACATTCAGTTCCACAAGTTTTTGAGTGTCAAATTTTCTCCCCCTTCCTATTCTTCCCTTCCCCCCCCCCGCAAGATGGTATGTAATCCAATATAGGTTCTACATATACCTTTGCATAAAACTCATTTACATAGTTAAGTTGTAAAGAAGAATTATAACCAATGGAATGAAACATGAGAAACAAGAAACCAAACCAAAAAAAAAGGAAAAAAGAGAGAGAGGAAATAGTTTGCCTCAATCTGCATTCAGACTCCACAATTCTTTCTTTGGATGTGGATAGCTTTCTCTGTCATGAGTCTTTTGGAGCTGTTATTGAACCTTGTAGAAGAAGAGAAGAGCCAAGTCTATCAAAGTTGGTCATAACAGATACTGTGTGTCTGTAATCATGTATAATGTTCTCCTGATTCTACTCCCCTCACTCAGCATCAGATCACGTAGATCTTTTCTGGTTATTATGAAGTCCATCTGTTCCCCATTTCTTATAGCACAACAGTATTGCATTACATTCATATGCCACAACTTATTTAGCCATTCTCCAATTGATGGGCTTGATTTCCAATTCTTTGCCACCACAAAAAGAGCTGCTATAAATATCTTTGTACATACTGGTCCATTTCCTACTTCTATGATCTCTTCGAGATACAGCCTTAGAAGTGGTATTGCTGGATCAAAGGGTATGTACATTCTTTATAGCCCTTTGGACTTGGTTCCAAATTGCTCTCCAAAATGGCTGAATCAGTTCACAACTCCACCAACGATGTAGCAGAGTTCCAGTTTTCCCACATCCTTTACAGCATTTATGATTTTTCTGTTTTGTTATGTTAACCAAACTGATAGGAGAGATGTGGTACCTAAGAATTGTTTTGATTTGAACTTCTCTAATCAATAGTGATTTAGAGCATTTTTTCATATGACTATAGATATCTTTAATTTCTTCCTCTGAAAATTGCCTGTTCATATCCTTTGACCATTTCTCAGTTGGGGAATGACTCATATTCCTATAAATTTGATTCAGTTCCCTGATGAGGCCTTTGTCAGAGACACTGATTGTAAAGATTCTTTCCCTCCTAATGTTAGTTACATTGGCTTTGTATAAAAATTTTTCAATTTGACATAATCAAAATTATCCATTTTGCATTTCATTAATGTTCTTTCTCTTGTTTGGTTATAAATTCTTCCCTTCCACAGAGCAATATCTTATGCCATTTACCAAAATGAATACTTGACTTAGATATAGAGAGATATTAATGAGAAAATCAGAATAACAAGGAACATATGACTTAACGGACTTAAGGATAAGTGAACGATTTATGAATAAACAAAAGAGAGCAAAGTTAAGCGAAAAATGAATAATTTCAATTACATTAAATTAAAAAAGGTTTTGTACAAATTAAACAAATATAACCAAGATCAGAAGGAAAACAGCAAATTGGGGGAAAATTTTATAGTTTCCCAAATAAAGGTCTCATATCTAAAATATATAAAAAACCTTCATCAAATCTAGGAACAAGTCATTTCCCAATTAATAAATGGTCAAAGGATGTGTACAAGCAGTTTTCCAGTGAAGAAATTGAAATAATTTATAGTCATATGAAAAAATGCTCTAAATCATTATTGATTAGAGAAATCCAGATTAAAACAACTTTCAGATATCATTTTACACCTGCCAGATTGGCTAAAATTATTGAAGGGGAAAAATGACGAATATTGGAGGAGATGTGGAAAAATTGGAACACTAATTCATTGTTGGTGGAACCATGAACTGATCCAACCATTCTGGAGTGCAATCTGGCATTACACCCAAAGAGTTATTAAACTACATATACCCTTTTACCCAGCAATACCAATAACTAGGTCTATTTCCAAAGATGATTAGGGGAAAAAGAAAAGAACTTACATGTACTAAAATGTTTATAACAACTTTCTGTGTTGTAGCAAAGAACTGGAAATTGCAGGGATGGAAATCAACTGGGGAATGGTTGAACAAGTTTCCTATATGATTTTTCTCATACCCCCCACTTTTTCCTCTCCAAATCTCATTTGCATCTTTTGTCCTGATTTAAGCTCCATCCCTTCATATACACTTCCCTTAGTCCTTCAGGAAATCATAATCTCTCCTTTTCAGCTCAGAACAATTTTATCTGCACCACTCTTTGGCACTTCATCATAGGCTACTATATGAAATTACATATATTGGTATTTACCTTTGTATGTGTGTATATGTCCTCTCTTCCCACCTAAAGTATAACCTGCTTTAGGGCAGAAATCAGGTATTATATTTTATTTATCCTTAATATTATACTTTATACTTCATTATTCTTAAAAAGTGCCAGACATATAACTTATGCTCAATAAATATTTTTGTATGAATAATGAAATAAAGAAATTTGATGTGAATTATTCATGCACAATCACAATTACATTTAATGATAAAAAAAACACTTAAGAGATTTGTAAACTACTTTTCCCTTCTTTCCCAAATCTTCTTTACTAAATCACTAAGAATTATTTTCCCTAAGGAATATGGCTCACTGTGACCCTGAGCTGAAGGCCTGCTCTATGCAGTAGTCTTAACAATTTCTTTTTCCTTTAGAAAAGTCAATCGTAAACTTCCTCAAGGCTCTCTCATGTTCTTACTCTGATAGCTTTCAGCCTCAAAGGGAGATGAAGTTGAAAATTCAGCTCAAAGGACAGCTTTTCCAGCAAATGAACAGAAACAAGAAAGCATGCACCCAAAGCCTGGCCAAACTTTGATGAGATCTCATCACTTCTTTCGGAGAAGAAGCATTTGATCATAATTCATTTTAAATGACCCTGCTCCTCACCAGAACCAATGTGATATGCCTTAAATCACTTTGCAAAGTAAAGACAGCTCTAGGTAGATATTATGAAATTCTTGTTGTCTTCACCTAGAATTGTCTCTGATTTTTTTTAGACTCCTAGGTGTCCTTTAACTCCCACTGGCCAGGTGTTAAAATGAAGGCATGAAAGGATTCTAATAAATGCTATATATTAGCTAATAATAATCATAAAAACAGGAACATTTACATAATGCTTTAAAGTTTGCACAGCACTTTATCTATGTTGTAATATTTAACCTTGACAACAAGACTGAGGCAGAGAGACCAATAGAGAGCTATTGCAATAGTCCAAGTAAGAGGTGGGGATAGTCAGAGATAAAGTTGTGGCTTCGTGAATGAAGAAAAGGAACCCTATGTGAGAGATGTTTTTGAGGTAAAAGTGACATTTGATAACTTATTAGATATGTGGAGTATGTGAGCATGAAGAGTTGAGCGATACACTGAGGTTGTTAACCTGAGTAAATGAAATGATTGTTGTATCCTCAAGAGAAATAGTAAAGTGACAAAAAAGTTGATAAGTTCAGTTTGACAAACTCAAAGTTGGAGATGCCAGCCAGTCAGTTAGCATTTATTAAGCTTCTACTATGTACCAGGTCCTCCTGTGTTAAGTCCTGAAAATAGAAAAACAGGCGAACAGTCCTTGTCATCAGGGAGCTTGCAGTCTAATGGGGAGTCAACATGCAAACAATTATGTACCAGAGAGTTATATATAGGGAAACTTGGGGATAATCAATGAAAAAAAATGGATTAAGATTTATTAGGACTGGGAAAGGCGTCATGAAGCAGATGGAACTCTAGCTGAGACTTAAAGGAAGGCAAAAGGTGGAAATGAGGAGGGAGAGAGTTCTTTCCATAAAAAATGGCCAGTAAAATCTCTCAAAGTTGGGCAATAGAGCATCTTATTTAAGGAACATATAGGAGGCAAATGTCACTGTATTGTAGAAGATACGAAGGAAGCAAAAAGAAACTGGTAGGGAGAGGTCAAGTTATGAAGGGCTCTGAAAGTTAAAGACATGATTTTATATTAGGTCATGGAGGTAATAAGGAGTACTGGAGCTTATTGAATAGGGGAGAAAAATGGTCCCATCTGTCTTTCAGGAAGATCATTTTGATGGCTAAGTATAGGTTAAGTGTTAAGTGATAAGAGGCATGGAAATTAATCAAAAAGCTATTGCAATAAAGGTGTGAGGTGTAAAGTGATGAGCACCGGGACCAGTATGGTGATAGTCTTAAAGGAGAGAAGTGAGTGTATATGAGAGATGTTTCAAATGTAGAAAAAACAGAATTTGGACACTGATTGGATGACAGGGGGTGAGCAAGAGTGAGGAGTCAAGAATGGCACCTAAGTTTTGAGCCTGGGTTACTGGGAGCATAATGTAACCATCAACAGTAATAAGAAAGTAAGGAAATTGGGACTTTGGGGGGAAAGAAAATTCAGTTCTGGACATGTTGAGTTCAAAATATCTATGGTGCATCCAATTCGAATGTCTGAAACACAATTGGAGCTGCTAGATTGAGGTTGAGAAAGAGGCTAAGGCTAGACAAATAGATACAAATAAGTCCTCTGCACAGAAATGATATCTTAAACCATGTGAATTGATAAGATCACCAAGAGAAATAATATAGAGTGAGAATAGGGCTCATGACAGAACCTGGGGGAAAACCATTGTTAGGAGGCATGGTGTAGATGAGGACTCCCTAAAGGAGACTGAAAAGGAGTCAGATATGTAGGAGGAGAAGCAGGAAATAATATTACCATAAAAACCCAGAAAGAAAGGAGTGTCAAGGAGAAGAGAGTTATTGACAACATCAAAAGTTGAAGGAGAGATCAAGAAATATGAGGATTAATAAAAGGCCATTAATTTGGCAATTTGGAGATCGTTAGTGACTTTGGAGGGTGCAGCTTCATTTGAATAATGGAAATGGAAGCCAAATTCCAGAGTTAAGGAGAGAGTGAAAAGATAGGAAGTGGAAGCACCTATTGTAGATGGCCTTTTCAGGAGTTTAGCTATGAAAGGAAGGAGGCATTTGGGATAATAGGAGGAATGGACCGATGAAATGAGTTTTGTTGTTGTTGTTTGTTTCCTTCAGAGGGGAGAGACAGGGTCATGATGTAGGCAGAAGAAAAGTAGCCAGTGGACAGGGAGCAACAAGAGATTGGTAAGAGGAGAGATGATAAAGGGGAAATCTGCTGGAGAAGATAGAATGAAATGAGATAACATTAATATACAGGAATTTACCTTGGTAAGGAGAAAGACCACTTTTTCATGTAAAACAAGTGAAGGAGGAGATTGTAGTGGAACACACATGAGTTATATGAAATGAAGAGGGGAGAAGAGAGAACTCCTGATGAATTGTGTCAATTTTTTCAGTGAAATATGAGGTAAAGTTCTGATCTGGGAAGGTGGGAGAAGGAGAGCTATAGGACATTTGAAGAGAGATGAAAAGATGCTACGTTCTACTTTCCATTTCCCAGTTTGTTTTAACATAAAGGCAGGGTATGTGTTTTAATAAATTTAGAGGCAACATTGTCTATTATGTTTGACTGGAATTTTGTTGCAGATAAATTACCAGCATTTATTAGGTTACTATTTACTAGGCATTGTGCTTAGTACTGGGATTAAAAAAATACAAGGAAAAACAAAGTTCCAGTCCTTAAGGAGCTTACTTACATTCTAATGGGAGAAGACAATGAATAAAAGAGGGAAGAAGGAAAGGTGCTCCCTCTTGGACATACTGGCCAAGTCAGGTAGAGTCAACAGCATAGCAGGGATGGTAATAAGAGATGGCCATACTGGATCTCCTTTCCATAATAGAGGCCCTGGAAGGAACTCATCCATGGGAGAAAAGAGAAGAGGAAGTGAAGGGGTTTTATTTCAGTTTAGTGTTGTTCTCATTTATGTTGTTCTTATCTATATATTATTCTTTTACTTCCACTTTTTGTCAATTAATAGAAGTGTTTCTCAGAATTCTTTATATACATGTTATTCCTTATACCATTGATATTATATTATGTTAATATACTACAATTTAGAGTCTTTCTTCAACTGTTGGACATAATTTTTTTCCAACATTTTTTCTACCACAATAATTACTATGAATGTTTTGTATAAATGAACCCTTTCCTTCTGACATTGGTCTTAAGAATATAAACTTTATAGTGGTATCATGGACACTATTGTATATAGTAACATTTCTTACCTAATTGTGAACCTTTTTTCTAGAAAAGCTAAACCAATTCACAGCTCCTTTAGCAATGAATTAGCATATTTTCTTTCTCAAAATCCCTGGAGCATGCTTTAAAATTTTAATGATGTCTTTTATTTTTAAATTTACAGTCATTTCTAGATGTAGCCTTTCTTCTAACCTCCATCCGTACCTTTGTAATAAAGAAAAAATATTTAAGTTAAATCATCTGACAGAGTGATTGTATCTACCAATATATGCAAAACTATGGTTCCTCACTGGAGTATTATTTTATTCAAGACCAAAATTGGTCTTAATAATTGGACTGAATTTGGCTTGATTTTATTGTTCTTTTTGTTTGAATAATTGCAATTACAGTGTATACTGATTTCCTTCTTTTGTCCTGCTAACTTTGCTGTATCTCTTTTCATTTAAGTATTCCAATTTTTTTCTTCTGAATTTTTCATATTCATCTAGAGAGGAAAAGAATGAATTCAGAGGTTAAAGGACCAAGGGTAATTTCTCCAGGAATCACAAGCAATGGAGTCCAATTATAGACAAAGCAACTGAAAGGACAGAGGCAAGGGACCAGGCCAAAACTGAATCACATCTGTTAAATGCCTTCATAAGCAATCAAAGACCCTCACATTCACTGCTGTGAATTCAAGTGAGACCCAGTCTCTCCATTTTGCCCTCTAAATTCAGAACCCTTATCACTGTACTATACAGCCTGAATAATATATAAAGAATACCCAAAGGTGTGAAATATGTTCACCTTTATTTCTGTGCATTGAACCTTATTTGGACCATGTAATTCAACAAGTTAAGTTATCTCCCAGTTTTTCCCTCTCTTTTGTGTGTTTATATGTGGGCCCTGTCAAGGTAGCTGTCATGACATTCTCAATATTGTCAACTATCATGCTCCATTGACAAGCAGAAGAGAATGAGGCCACACGTTGCCCCAGGTCTGACAAAATTTGCTCTCTTACCCTTCATAATGCAGCACACAAAGTAGAATTTTTACATGCCCTTTCCATAAGTAAATGCTTAGGGGGAATTCATATGATCTTCTGCATGAATGGCTAGAGACCAGTAAGGCAGAATTCCTTGTCTCTCTGTGTCAATCTCTTCAGTTCATAACTTCAGACCAGTCTTTGGTTTTATTTTACTTTTTTGGTCTTTGTTTTAAGACCTGTCTCAATTGAAATATATTTGGATAGTTCTCTTCCTGCACACACAAAGCATTTTCTTTGTAAACAGGAAAAATATTTCTCATATTTGGAGTCATAATTGTGAATCGTGTGTGTAAATGTATGTGTATATTATTAAGACTAATACTCTATTGAAGTATAATTTTTTAAGGAGACAGGAAAAGGCCTCTTATTTTATTAGAATATGAGGGTACTATTGGTACTAATAAAGGTGAGCTTCTTCTCTGAAGTTTATAGTCCTATAAATTCATGTCACACAGCCAGTATATGTCAGAGATGAGACTTTAAAACAGGTCTTCCTGCTTTCAGGAACACAGCTATCAATGTAAAATACCACATGACCTCAGAATTATTATCATTATTTTAAAAATTAAGACAAATTTCTATGGCCTTGAGTTTGGTGAGGTGGGAAAGTTCAAAATTTTAAGCTTGAAGATTTTTCTGACTTAAACCTTATTCAGAAAACCTTGGAAATATGTTCAGTGTTTGTTTTTCCCTATCACTGTAATAGAAAAATCCACTAAGTAAATGTGGGTTAAGAAGGGTGCTTAGTATGAGAATAACAAGAGCCCACCAGAGGGTGCTAAGAACTCACAGAATATCTAGAATGTGTCCTCTTGATGAGTGTTTTCAGAAAGCTGTTTCATGAGAAATTTCTGAGTTAACCACCAAAGATCTCCAGTCATTATCTTATTATTATTATGATTATTTACAGATATACTTCCATTCAATGGACCAGTGAGGAATAAAATGTAAGAGTGTGTGTGTGTATGTGTGTGTCTGTATACACATATGTATATTTGCAAGCACACATGTGTATATGTATATATGCATATATGTGTGTATATATATATATGCATATATATGTAAAGGGGGGAAGGGTAAAATGTTTTAGGTACATGGAAGGAGGGGAAAAATAGAGCAACCAGATGCTTACCCATATGCAGTGTCTCCAAGGCAAAGAAAAATTTCATTTTCAGTGTTTAGTTGCCCCACTGTCTTGTTATGAGCAACTGTACATGTCATTGAATTACTTTGTATCAAAGCATCATACATTTAGAGCTGAGAAGGACATTAGAGGCCATCTACTCCATGCCACTCATTTTAAAGATTGGGAAATTAAGACCCAGAAAGGTTAAATGTTTTGGCCACATATCTAGTAAGTGTCTAGTAAGTAAGACTTAAACAAAAGCCTTTTGACTCTGATCGTAATATACTTTCCACTGAACTGAACTCTTGAATGCTTAGGTCAGTCACAATTCTCCAGTGATATAGCACTGAATATCATAGCAACTAGGTTGCACAATGGATAGAGCACTGGACCTGGAATTAGGAAGTTCTGAATTCAAATCCAGCTGTTTCAACAATCTGGCTAGCAGCTTCTATGGGGGGTCCAGATCCACCCACAGCCAGCCCCCAGAAAGCTGCCGGACAGCCAGAAAGCCCAGGTTCTTTTGATATGCCTTAATAAGGAGAGCAAGGTGAAGGGGTTGGCAAGCTTACTTTAATTCAGCAC
>JAQQSZ010020875.1:0-10046 GCA_028646595.1 Phalanger gymnotis
GTACCAATACTATTAGTCTTAGTTTCCTGGGGCTTGAGAAAGTGAGACTTTGAGAAGTTACTAGGCATGCCCAAGGCATCCTTTAGGAGTAGTGAAGCCAGGACTCCCACTCAGGTTTTCTAACTCAAAATCCAATGATCTTTTCACAACAACAGCTTCATTTAAGCCTGTCAGTAGGGTACCAATCTGCTCCTCCATCCATAACTGTTCTGTCTTTTTTCATCTGCTCTGAGACTGCCTTCTTTACTGTTGGTCTCCTTTCAGATAGAGCATCCTGCAATATGGGAGACAGTCAGAAAAACTCATCCCCTCCTCCAGGAGGGGAAAACTCTCTCTGACATTGTCCTTCCTGGTCATCATTTTCCCTCTCCATCTTCCTGTTTGTTTTTGTCTCTGTTGCTCTCTGTCTGTCTCTTTGTGTCTCTGTCTCTCTGTCCCTGTCTGTCTCTGTCTGTCTCTTTGTATCTCTCAGTCTTTCTGTCTCTGTGTCTGTCTCTGTGTCTGGGTCTGTCTCAATCTGTCTCTCTCTGTCTGTCTGTCTCTCTCTCTGTTTCTATCTCTTTGACTGTCCCCCTCTGTCTCTGTCTCTCTCTCTTTGTGTCTGTCTCTCTGTCTTTCTGGCTCTCTCTCTCTTTTTCTGTCTGTCTCTGTCTCTCTAACTCTGTCTCTCTTCTGTCTCTGTCTCTCTCTTTGTCTCTGTGACTCTGCCTCTTTCTTTTCACGTCTGTCTCTGTATCTGTCTCTCCCTCTCTGTCTCTCTTCTGTCTCTGTCTGTCTCTCTGTCTTCCTCCCTCTCCCTCTCTCTGTCTCTCTGTCACTATCTCTTTGTCTCTGTCTCTCTGCCTCTGTCTCTCTGTCTCTCTCTCTCTGATACAGCATTTCTTTAGTTTGCCATCACTTTATTTCTGCCACCACTGCTTGCCTGAAGCTGGGATTTTTTTCCCCTTCTGTCATTGACTTTTCTGCCTTCAAGGGTTTCTTTTTATCCCCATCTTATCTCTCTCCAATGCTACAGAAGAAGGAAACCAGGGCAGGGCATGTAGCTACAATGCTGGCCCTCCCCTTTATGGATTGAATCCCATCCAGAACTGGCCCCGGGCCTCCAGCTATAGTACACTGGCTTTTTGCCTGTTATTATCCCCTGCTGTTCTCCTGCTTTAGCTCATAGTTTTCACCCGCATAAGGGGTTGGGGTCACCTTTTGAGAGAAAATTTTTTTTTTACTTCAAAGAAAGCTTTTCTATAGTAAGTACGGTCAGAGCCGCTCTCCTTGCCCTGCCCAGTTCCAGCTAAAGACTATCAAACCTCACTCCTCACTCTTTGTTCTGAAAGGTTAGCTCTCTGGTTGCTATCATGCCTGAAGCTGCCCTTTCTAAGGATTTCTTCTCCTGTGGATGTTAGCCCAGGAACTACATGGATATTTCCTAAATCTGTATCTCCAGCATGTATTGCATGCCTGAGTCCCAGATGCAGATAGATCTCTGACTCCCTGCTAGACTTCTATACCTCAAGGCCTCCAGGGCACCTGCAAATCACCACTCTCTGAGGCCCAGAGATTCCCAGTTTCACCAGCCTTCTCCTTCCATGTCCCCCTATAATATTCCCTCTGTAAGACTCCAAACCCAGCTTCAACGAGAAGACAAATCCTCAATAGAGGGAACTTTCACTCCTTCCCTAATGAGAATACTTTTTAACCTTGTTTCTCCTGGCATGGTGGTATAAGGAGATGCCTTTCCTAGGGCCCACTCCTTGATGAATATTGCCCCCCAAAAGAAACTGGAAGGGGCTTTTATTTATTTTATTATTTCATTCATTCATTCACTCATTCATTCATTCATTCATTCATTCATTCATTCATTTGCATCATGGTATAATGAAGAGAATAATGGTCTTGGAGTCAGAAGACTGGAGAAAAGTGCCAGCTCTGGCACTCATTAACTGTGTGATCTTCTGCTAGGCACTCATCTTCTGAGGGACCACTTTTTTGTACCATGTATCTCAGATGTTTACAAGAAAAGCCTTCAGGGACTCTATACATGTGAGTCATTTTGTTCCACATTTAGATTTTTATGAACCTGGTTCTATCTCTAACTTCGCTATTGGTCAGTGCCACCATCCCCCATGTTCAAAAACTTCTCTTTTCTTTGATTCCTTTATTGACTTTACCTCCTCTATCCATTCAGCAAGCAATCAAATCCTATAAATATCTTTCAATTCTCCTGCTTCCTCATTTCCATGGCTACTATTCCAGTCTGGGTTTTTTTTCTTTGAATCACTATTATAAACTCTTAACATTGCTGTGCACCCCTTCTGATCCATCCTTCAATTACTATCAGAATAGTTTTCTTCAGGCCTTTAATGAGGATTATCTGGAGAATTCACTGATCTAATAGACTCGGGCATCTCCCATGGAACTGGCTATACCCTAGGGTCCCCTTCTGGGGCAGTGTGTTTTGCCTTGCTGAAGGATATGTATGACCCAATCGCTTCTGATTGGTCCCTTGGGCACTATAGTTGGAAGGATGCATCAAAGATGATTGGCCAAAGGTCAGACACAAGCTTTCCCCTCAGTAGGCCATAAACACTCTAAGAAAGGGACTATTGCTTTTGAATGGATAACTTTGTGACTGTCTGCAGACTTGGGTTGGGGGAAGGAGATTTCTCTCCCTCCACCAACAAGACAGCAATGATAGTTATGTGTACATAACAGTAAGAATGAAGGCTTGCCTAGGTGAGTCTCAAACTGGCCCACACGTTAGTCTGTCTCTTTGGCTTTTTGTTTCTTCCCTGAGTGCAGTTATGTAGCTAGCAGCCAGAGATTCAGGGAAATGTGAGTTGATAGATTTGGCAAGTATGAAGTGAGTGAAAGTTTCTGGGTTTTTAAGTTAGTGTCCATTTTCCAGCAGAAGGTGCTTTCTATAATTACATTGATTCTCAGAGCCAAAGAACTGTGATAACACCATCCTGAAACTGAAAGGAATAAAAAAAATCCTGCCTGGCTAACCAGTAGATTTGGACTTCACAAGTCATATGGATTGTACACATCTGAGGTGAATGAGAAACATGTGTTTAGCAGCCCCATAAAGTTTACTTTCCACTAGAACGTCCTGGATTAGGTAGATGATTGTTTTCTATTTCTAATATTATTGTGATCCTGAAAATCTTTTGTGTTTTAAGGAATAATTTTGTAGTATATGAAATAAATGGTTGTCCTATATTTTGTATCTATTTTGTACACTCAATTCCTTTTCCAGGAAATCCTAGAAAATAGATACACCAAAACTTTGTTTTAGAGATTTTCCCCAGAATTCTGCTCTGTGATGGGGGCACAATGGGCAGAGAGTATGAGGAAAACCTGACTCCCCTCTTTGGGGTTAGCACTCACAGGATGAATCTAACATCCACATGAGTCTAGATCAGAACCTCTCATAGGAAAGCCCCACCGCCCCACCCCCACCTTTGCCATTATTCCTTTTCCCAATATACATACTGCCCAGAAGTCCAAGGTAGAGATGACAAAGTCCCAAAGTAATGCTCTCAAAAGAGAATGAGGTATATTGTCTCTTGATATTTTACAGTTTACTGAGGGAGGAGGTTCCTCTCCCTCCTAATCCTGTGTCCATTTATCTTCCATACCATGCCCTGGTTATAGGGATCAAAAGACAAAAATAAAGTGTCTAGTTTTCACATGTCCTTTGGCAATGGACCAAAGTACATGTCCCACACAAAGGAAACATAGATGAATGGGTTTGCCTGATCACCCCCATTACAGGCTCACCAATGCCTTCTGAATTAAGTTTAAATACTTCAGCTTGGCACTCAATACTCTCGACAATCTAGCATCACTCTACTCTTCCATCCCAATCTCAAACTGGAGCCCTATATTTACTCCATAATCCAATCCAATTGGACTTCTAGCTTTCCTATTGAAAATACCCTCATGCTCTCTTGCTTTTTATGGATTTTTTTTCACATCATTCCCAGACCCGGCACATAGTAGGCTCTATGTAAATGCTTATTCCTTTAATGATAACAATAGCTCACTTTTTTAATTTTAAAGTTTACAAATTCATTTATTGACAACACCATATGAGTTAGGTTCTGTGGATATTATTATCCCCATTTTGTTGATTAGGCTGCTGAGATTTGGAGAGGTTAAGTAACTTGGCCAACTTCACATAGCTAGTAAGTGGCAGTAAGACTTTCACTCAAATTTTCTCATTCACTGTACCACCTTCACATTGTAAATTGCTTAAAAGTGAAAACTTGAAGGTTTGTATATAGGCCACAATAATTTTTTGTGGAATTTAATTAAATTGAATTGTCTCGGACCCCTGCCTAATCTTTGCTTCCTTCTTGATTCTCCAACCAAAACCATTCAGCTGGCTGGTCTATCAGCCTGTTCCCAGGCTTTGGTCTCTCTCTGCATTGCCAGTTTCTGTGCTCTGGTAAGCTGGCTCTGTCATCATTTCCATCTGTATCCCCTTCTGGCTCCCTGAACTGACCTCACCCTGTCATTGGCTCAGAATTCCTACTCTCAACCCCCAGCCCCACTCCCTGAGATCTTGGTCATCTCTGCTTTAAATAGCCAACCTTGACACAGGTGCACCTGACCTGCACCTGTACAAACCACCTGCTAATCTTAGCCATACACCTGCATTCCTATCTGCTGATTAAACAATAATAATAACAATGATGATGATGATGATGATGGTGATGGTGGTGATGGTGGTGATGATGATGATGATGGTGGTGGTGGTGGTGGTAGTGGTGGTGGTGGTGCTAACTCATATTTTTGTTGAGTTTTTAAGTTTATGAAGTGCTTTCCTCATAAGCACCCTCTCAGGTAATTAAAGCAGGTATCACTATTTCTATTTTCTAGATGAGGAAACTGAGGCACAGAGAAATGAAAGGATTTGCTCAGTTTCGCAGCTAATGAATCCAAGAGCTAGAATGGAACCCCCTTTCCACTATGCTACAGCTGCTATACCAGCTACAAACTTCATTAATCCCAACTAAAGCCATCAGGGAAGGAATGAAGATGCATCCTAGGTGTTTGCCTTCTTAAAGAGAGAACACCACCCATAATTGAAACGTTTGCTGATGACTTTAGTTTCTCGTGTTAAATTGATCTCTAAAGTCCCTTTCTAGCTTCACCTGCCATGTTCCTGTGTGATCGTAAGTGTGCACATTCCTTAACTTTTATACTAGCTAGAACACAATGAGGCCCTCAGGGTCTATTGAGGCAGATTGTGCTTTTTGGCCATATCTAGGAGTCCCATAGAGGTTCAAAGAATCATAAATTTAGAACTAGAAGGTACCTTAGAAATCACTGAATACAACCTCTTATTTTAGCAATGAGGACTCTGAGTCACATTTTGCCAGTGACTCACCAAAGGTCTCACCACCAGTCAGTATCATCAGAAGGATTTGAACCTAAGTCTTTAGGTTCCTGAAGGCTCCTTAGTTTCCTCCATCCTGCCAGTATCTGACTCCAAGCTCAGTGCCTCTAACCACTCCACCACATTAAGCAGACACAGACTGTTAGGCAATTTTGAGTCCTTGCTTCTGCCTTTTAGAACTGCTCATTTTCCTATTTTTCCATGTGTTTGCTTGTCTATTCACAATTGCGGCACCTTCTCGAGCACAGTGCTTGGCACTCAGGAGGTACCTAATAAATGCTCATTGATTGATTGATCAATCATAGTACAGAGGGGGAAAAGAGATGAATTTGGGGGCACCTAAGCCTTTAAGGGAAAGATTATTTTTGAAAAGGGAAGGTGAGGAACAAGAAGAATGCAGATATAGGGGACAGAGAGTTTGCATGAGTGGCCAGAATGCCACAGAGGCTGGAGATGCCTTTCCAAGTTCAGGAAGTAGTGTGCAATCCAATTTGGTTGGAATATAGAGTCCATGAAGGGTAACAACGTGAAATCAAGTTGGAAAAGTAGGTTGGCACCATATGGAGGATTCTAAATTCTGGTGAAGGAGATTGTATTTTATCTTCTGTGCAGTAAGGGAACCCTTGAGATTTATCACCCGGGGAGTGATAGGATAATACTTACAGCTTTGGAAGATTATTTGGGCAGTTCCGTGAAGGTTAGATTGGAGAAAAGAGAAACAGAATATAGAGAGGGCAGGCTGGAGGCTGTGAAAATTGTCAAGGCAAGAGACGTGCAGACCCCGAACTAGGATGATTGCATAAATCCTATAATGCTAAGTAGAGCCCCCGAGCATGTTTTAGAACAGCAGCACAATAAACTTTAGTGTTTGGATTTTGTGAAGATGGCTGTGCCTGTTCAGAGCCTTTTTTGTTGTTTATTTTCTAGTTCTTGGCTATACCACAGAAGGTTGGCTTCCAGAGAGCTAAGTTCCAGAGAGTCAGACATTTCTGTTAAGGGTTCATTCAACAAAGATTTATTAAACATCTGCTATGTTCCTAGAACATTTCACTATCTCCCCAGGACCCAGCACAGTGCCTAGAACCTAATAAGTGTTTAATAAGTGCTTACTGATTGATTCGTTGTTTAGAGGGACAAAAATGGAAGTGACAGGTTGAATACCTGCCTGCTCTTCAGAATCTTAGGATCTAACTGAAAACCTGACATTGATAGATAAAAGATATCTCATCAAATGATTGGTAACCAAAATGGGACTCAAAGACATTTGGATTTAAGTACTATCTAGCTATAGCACCTTGAGCAACGTATTCTCTCTGAACCTTAATCTACTTATTTGTATGATGAAGATGACAGCATTTACATAGCTGACCTATAGAACAGTTATTTAACTCAAATGATATGATGCTTATAAAGTGCTTCCCAAATGTCAGTGTCAGATACCTGAAGTATCTGAGTTTCAGGACCATCATGAAGAACTTTTCTGTATCATTCTATATTTTTAGTAGAGATTCTTTTTTAAAATATATTTTATCTTCAATTCATGGAACAAAACAAGCATTTCCACAACAGTACAATAAAAATATGATTGCACATGAAACTGCAAATTGACCATGTACAACTTGCTATTCCCTCCAAATATATAACAAAGTCTCATGTAAATTTCTTTTTTTTTTCTTTTTTTTCTTTCTTCCCTGCCCTCTGCCCTAGAGATGGCTACCATTAGACACAAATATGTATGTATGTATATATGTATATATATGTACATATATATGCATATATACACACATATATGCATATATATACATATATATAGTGTGTGTATGTGTATAAAATTATTCTATATATACTTCTATTTATCAGTTCTTTTCTCTGGATGCAGATAGCATCTTTCTTCATAGGCCCTTTATTTCAATTTGTGTATATAATAGTCGAAATAACTTAGTCACTCAAAGTCATTCTTAAAACAATATTGCTGTTAGTGTATACAATGTTCTCTTGGTTCTACTCATTTCACTCTTCATCACTTCATGCAAGTCTTTCCATGCTTTTCTAAGACCATTGAGCTCATCATTTCTTACAGCACAGCAGTATTCTATCACAACCATACACCACAACTTGTCCAGCCATTCCTCAATTGATGGAGATCCCTGCAATTTAGCTCTTTGCCACCACAAAGAGAGCCACTATAAACATCCCATTCACATTCAAAGTCATAATTACTACTTGTGAATTTCCCTCCATCTTATTTTTACTATTTTTCTCATTCTCTTTTTACCTTATCCCCGTTACCTTATCTCTTCCCCCCATTTGACCTACCCCTCCAAAAGTCCCCTCCATCCTCTCCTCCCACTTCTCCCAAATCCCAATCCATACTAAAATCCCTCTAAAGGACCCTCTTCCACCCCGTCTCCCCAGTTTTCTCACCTCTCCACGTGTTCAGAAGACTTCTACACTTTTCCAGATGTACACTTTGTTTCCTCTTCAAATTATTTTGAGGTTTTGACATTACCAGCCCTCCACCCTCACCTGATTCCTCTGTATTAGTTCTTCCTTTCATGCCCCATTTTTATCAGATAATTGCTCCCTTTTACTTTTTCCTAGCCAATTTTCTTTTTTAGAATCACCCTTTCATATACAACTCAGCCCCAGCCTTTCTTTCAAACTATCTTAGTAATGATGAAAGTTTTAAGAATACTGAAAACATTTTCATATATGTAATAAGTAAACAATTTGACCTTAATGAGTGCCTTATACATTTTCCTTAAATTTCCTTGTAATATTTTCTTTATATTACTTCTGAGTCTTCTATATTGAGTTTTCCATTGAGTTCTGGTCTTTTTTGTTATAAATACTTAAAGGTCTTTCAGTTTGTCAAGTGACCATTTTTTTCATTCAGGATTATGCTCAAATTTGCTGACTAAGTTATTGTTCGACACAACCTCAGCTCTTTTGCTCTTTGAAATACATTGTTCCAAAAACTACAGTCTTTTAGAATAGAAGCTGCTAGGTCTTATGAAATCCTGACTGTATTTCCACAGTATTTAAATTGTATTTTTCTTGTTCCTTGCAATATTATCTCCTTAACCTGGGCATTTTGAAACTTGGCAATAATATTCCAGAACTTTTTTCCTCTTGGGATCTTTTTCAGGTGGTGAACAGTAGATTTTTTTCTATTTCTACTTTACCCTCTTCTTCTAGAACTTCAGGGAAATTTTCCTTAATAATTCCTTATAATATTGTATCCAGATTCTTTTTTTGATCATAATTTTCAGGTAGTCCAACAATTCTTATATTGTCTCTCCTCAGTCTGTTCTCCAGATCATTTGTTTTTCAAATGAGATATTTCAGATTCTCTTCTATTTTTTTCTAGCTTTATTATTTCTTGGTGTCTTATAATTGATTCTTAGTAGTCCATAGCAATCTTAGAACGCTTAATAGTCTGTATTCTTAGTTAAGTCCAAAGGAGTTGCTTGAGGCATATATGTAAACAGTAAGTACTTTTCCAGAGTTACACAACTAGTAAATTATCAAATGTGGGTTGGACTAATTGACCTTCGAGGTCCCATCCAATTCCAAGGTTCTGTTGTCAGCATAAAATAAGGTAGGATGTATTGCAGGACAAGGGAAATATCCAAAGTACTACAGAAAAATGTCATGAAAGAGATGACATTTTCTTTTTTTCTTTTTTTTGGGGGGGGAGTGGTACAGAAGGGAAATTTCTGGGACGAGATGTCACCTAAACTAAGCCTTGGAGCAAAAGGAAGATCTGAAAAGTGGAGATTAGCAGGGGAATGAATTCTAGATATAGGTCACAGAGGTTGTGAGTGTGCAGAGGCAGGGGATGCTATACCAAATTCAGGAAAGGAAAATAAAGCTCTTTATAGTCACTGGTTACAGCAATATTGTATTATAGTCATTGCTCTGGTTTTGTGGGTAAACCCTGAAATAGTACATTGTGTGTCTTTTGTCAGAAATGATTCTCTTTGACTAACTGAAAAAGGGGGGGTGTTACTAATTTAGACATTAGACAGGAAAGAAAAGAGAAAATAAGAGCATTCAAAGGACTTCAAAAGAAATAGTTGTACCATTATTGAAGTGGGGAACTTAGGGTTTAGTGTTTTATAGGGTAAATAAGCACACTGCATCCCACAGGATTGTCTCCTTGTAAGCTTTCTCTCTAGGTACATGGTAGCCTAGCAGGTTGTGTTGTTAAGCAAAATTGTCTCATTAGCATGGCTTTTGTTTCTTTTGAGTGGAAGTACTTTCAGCTGTTAAGTGCTAAGCCCCAGGCCCAGGGCCCTGTCAGGTGTGAAACCTGTGTGGGTGTGGATTGGTGACTTAGGAGGGGCCAGCTCATGAACCAATGGTCTCTGGTCGTTGAGGCGGGGCTTGAGAACACCAGAAGCTGGGCTGCAAAGAAAGGTGAGCCAAGAGACAGTTTCAGCGGAAGCAGAAGCTGCTGCGGAAGCCGGAAGCCGGAAGTCGGAAGCTGGAAGCTGCGGAAGCCAGAAGCTGTGGAAGACAGAAGCTGGGGAGGCAGGAAGCTGCAGAAGCAGGGCTTACCTGTGTGTAGACCAGGAGTGCGAGGAGGAACGTGAGGCCAGTAAAATGATTTGGCTAAATACTATCTTGTTTTTCTGTGGCC
>JAQQSZ010020876.1:0-10046 GCA_028646595.1 Phalanger gymnotis
GATATTTTTTAATTAATTAACTAATTAATTAATTAATTAATTAACATCAATCTGTGATATCTTTTTTATAAATCACAAAGCACCAACAAGCAAAGTAAATTTTAAGGTAAAATTCTAGTTTGGAAATTAGGAACCACTTCAAGAACAGAGACATCTTGAAGCAAATGCTTGCCTTCTACAGGCAGAGGGAGAGGGTAGTTAAAACTCTTTACTGATTTTCACACATCTCCTGGAGCAATAGTTGAGTAGCTTTGGTCCATTCCGAGCCATCTCTTTCTTAAGCGTTTGAAGAGGTAGAGACAGCTGATGAGGAGACCAGCTGCCTACAAACTCTATATCTGTAGTCTCTGGACTTGAATCACCAAATGACTGTAAAAGCCTCTTTCTCTCTCTGCCTTTGGAATCACACACACTGATTTAACACATGTAAGTTACTTTGCAAACTTTAGGGCACTACATAAATTTTAGCCATTATATTATTATTATTAATTACTATTGCTATCTCACCTAATTCAAGCATTTTATTGGACTTTTTTTTGCAAGTACTAATTCCTATTATTATTATTTTTTTTTACCAAAGAGGAAATGAAATGGATAGTTTAGGACTAAGAGAAGGGTCTAAACTATACTGGGCAATTTTGGAATTGGAGATAGAGGTCGAGAAGGGGCATTGTTAATTGGAGAGGGAATGACAGGTCAGTCAGTGGAACTGGATTCTGTTCATCATTCCAAAGATCTTCTCAGGACAAACCAGCAATCGCCAAATGTTTATTAAGAAGCTTCTGTGTTCCAGACACTTTGCTAGGCACTGGGTTACAGAGACACAAAATGAAACAGTCTGTGCCCTCAAGAAGCTTACATTCCATCAGGGGAGATGCATATGTGCATGTTATAGATACAAATATATATATAATAAATCCATGTTAGTGAGGGAAGGGAGTGAAGAGTAGGAAGGCACTAGCAGCTGGGGGAGGGTCAGAAAAGGCCTTGTGCTTGAGGCTTATGTTTAAACTGAGCTTTGAAAGAAACTAGTTCTAAGAGGCTGAGTCAAGATCATAAGGTAATGTATTCAGAGGAAGAAGGTACTTTAGAAGACATCTAGTTCAGACCCCCTCATTTTACAAATATACAGAGACCTAGAGAGGTTAGTGATTTACCCAAGGTGTCATGGATAACAGTATTTGAACCTGGGTCCTCTGGCTCTAAACCCAGAGTTCTCTCTATGAAATCATGGTGTCCTTTTCATGACTCATTATTACTTCTTCCCTCACTCAATTATTTCGGGGCATAAGGTAGAGACTTAACTTTCTTCCATTTTAGTGAACCCTAATTTTAGGACTGAAGTAGGAACTTGACTCTTTCCGAAATGGGAAATGTTACTATTAACCCCAACTCATGTTATAGTGCAGGGCTGTCCAAAATAACGGCCTGCGGGCTGCATGTGGCCTGCCAGTGCGATTTTATGCAGCCTGCCTGTGGGTTTTAATTTTCACGAGTGAAAAAATAAAATAATAATTTGCATGGAATGCATATTAGATTTTTTAATTCCATCACTAATAAAGAATCGCATTGATGTTAATTTTCTTTGGTGTTTTTAAACAGTATTACAGACGGAACATATCACAAGGAATTTTCAGTCTGTCTGTGGGATGTGTTCTGTCTGTAAGATGCAGACTAGTCAGTATGCACCTACCTTTATACTATTGTGTTGTTGCTTTGTCAGTTTGTGTTTGCTTTCATGCTTTACGCCTTTACCTTTCGTCTTGATGACACATGTTCCCCCACTTTCTTTTTGAGGAGGGGAAGGCAGGGCAATTGGGGTTAAGTGACTTGCCCAAGGTCACACAGCTAGTAAGTGTGTTGTGTGTCAAGTGTCTGAGGCCGGATTTGAACTCAGGTTCTCCTGACTCCAGGACTGGTGCTCTACTCACTGCACCACCTAGCTGCCCCTCCCCAATTTTTATTAGAGTACTGTATTTTTTATTCTGGGTGCGGCCCTTGAATAATTATTTTAATGTGGCCCTAAGATAATCTAAGGTTGGACAGCCCTGTTATAGTGTATTTATCTACACCACTCTTCTCCTTCGCTAAGTTCCAGGGTAGGGCTTGTTTCATTTTGTCTTTGAACCCCCAGCACCTAGCCCAGTGCTTGACAGAGTGGGTGCTTGATCAGGGCTCACTGATGGATACCATGGGGCCAGCTGTCCTAATTGGGGGTTGCCTCGTGCTACCCACTACACCAAGGCCTGGCTTCAACCATACTTCACTTTAGCCTTGGTCATCTTCCTACTGATTGCCTTGCCACCACCTTATCTCTCCTGCCCTGCACCTCCTCCCAGTTCATCAATAATCAATCAAATCGATTCTGTCATTGCTCCTAGAAAGGCTGTGTCATTTTATTCCCTTAGGGGTCATCCACTTGCCATCCCTGTCACTTTCCAAAACAAAATACCCTTCATTGGCCACCACTTCCTTATATATGTTCCAGCTGTAGCCAGCTCAGACTGATTGTTAAATTTTCTGTGTGAGCATTTACACATTAAAAATTGGCAGCTGTTATAAATCAAAGCTTGATTTCTTGTTTTGTTGATTGTCACTGAGTCTAAACTAAAGAAAGTAATGGAGAAATGTTACTATTGCAGATTAAATTTAAAGATATGTACATTTTTTTAAAAAAGAGAGCTGGTTATTAAGCTTTTACCAGCATAACACTGGCTGTCTCCCACTATTAGAGTGTTAAGCTCCTTGGGAGCACAGACAACCTTTGCTCTTGTATTTATATGACTAGCATTTAGCACAGTGCTTGACACATAGTAAATGCTTGGTAAATACCTTTTTCTCCCTTCTCACCTTCCTTCTTTTCCTTCCTCCCTCCTTCCTTCCTTCCTTCCTTCCTTCCTTCCTTCCTTCCTTCCTTCCTTCCTTCCTTCCTTTCTTCCTTTCTTCCTCTCAGCTATTATTAAAGCCAATGAAAGCCATAGCTTGAATCCTTACATGCACACACATCTCATATTTGTTTAATAAGTTTATCAGACACTCATTGCAGGCAAGGGATTATTCATCTACTTTATTCTGTTCGTTGTCTGGAAACTATACTCCCTAATCTGGGCCAGTCATTTCAAAATAGTGTACTACTGAGCAAAAGAGGAGATGCATTATAAGATTATGGACATATCAGCACAAAGTCATCATGACTACTAGAAAAAAAACCCACTTAAGATGCTCATCCTCCTCAGACATCTTTTCATAAATGAAGGACGGCATATTTTGTCCCTATAAACAGACATGATTTTGCAGAATATGATTGTTATCTCAGGCGGCTACGTGGTGCAGTGGATAGAATGCTGGAGTCATGCTGGGCCTGGAGTCAGGAAGACTCATCTTCCTGAGTTTAAATGCGGTGTCAGATACTTACTAGTTGTATGATCCTGGGCAAGTCACTTAACCCTGTTTGCCTCAGTTCCCTCATCTGTAAAATGAGCTGGAGAAAGAAATTGCAAAACACTCCAGTATCTTTAGCAAGAAAACCCCAAATGAGGTCACAAAGAGTCAGACATGACTGAAAACAACTGAACCACAACTCCATCTTAAGGGAAGTGATTCATAATAATAGAACTGTGTACCTTTTCTCTATATTTGGGTTATTTGCATCCTTTCTTTAATTCGGACAAAAGGAGCATAGCCAGGCATACAACCAATAAACAAGTATTACCACCAACACCTTCCCCCCTTTATTATTCACCTCAGCAGCTAATGATGTGAAACATCAGGTGGATATTTAAAAAGCATCATGATAAGGTTATATTATGAAACATAACAAAAGAACCTTATTGCATCATAATTTATTATTGCAAAACAGTAAAGATTTTTTACTGGTGACTTCACAGAGGTTTAAAAGTCGCCAACCTTGAAATTGTTCATTTCACCTCTGACCAACCTTTCAAATGCTTCAGGTTCATTACTGAAAATCACTTTCCTGAAAACATGAGTACAACACATTAACACTGTTAATAGCCTATGCCAATGGGGACATCTGGGCTAAAAAATTACCCAAATTCTGGTGTTCTAGAATAGCAATCAAGATTCCATTTGTGATCAATAATGCTTTAATTCATCTGGCTACTAAAAACCTTCAATATTATTTTTCCATGTTAATGTAATCGGTGCTGCCAAATCAGAACTATTTTCTTATTTTCTGGTGGGAAAAAAATAAACTAGAAAATCTCATGTAGAAAACCCCAGTTTCTACGAGATAAGAGGGGAAAAAAGCAACAGTAGAAAAATCTTTTGAAGTCTGACATTTAAAATAACTATAAAATAGACAACTAGTGCTAAAACTACCCTTTGAGGACTCAAAGAATACATGATATCTACCCCAGCTCTAGTAAATATCACAGCCAAAGAGTTCTAATCGAAGAGTAATGCTTTGATTCCATGACTTGGGAACGACACGGATGAACCTGGAAAAGATGGGAGGGTTGAAAAAATTCTTGACCTGTCCTTTGGGATTAACATTTCCCACAAAAATCTGAAAATAAAGAATAAGAAAAGAATTAGTACTAAAATGGCATACAGAAAGATACATAAACTCCTTATGCACTTTAATTCAGTTGAGATGTTTGCAGTGCTTCCTGTCCTCTCTCTCCTCCTTCTGAGAATAAGATGCTTTTGTGGCCTCACCATAGACTCTGCCTGGGCATGCATGTTTCTAGGTTGAGACAGAAGATGAAGGAAGGTAATGATGAGGAAGGGTGGGTAGCCAGAGCTTCAGTAAAAGCATTTCTCCAGTTAGGAAACGTTAATTTGTTTGTTTGTTTAAAAATGGAACTGCCCATGAGACAGCACAATGTCGGGCCTAGGATTGGAAGACCTGGGTTCAGGCCGTAGCTCTGCTTCTTACTAGCTCTGTGATCAAATGATTTAAGCTTTCTGACCCTCAGTTTCCTCATCTTCAGTGGAGGATAGTTACATTTGTACTATCTCCTAGGTCTGTGGGGAAGACCAAATGACAAAGTAATGTAACAATAAATAGCTATGTGACCATAGGCTCTCATTAGCCAGCACCTAGCAGTAAGTATACCTGGCTGTATGAATAAATGAAGGGATGCCCTGTTTCCCCCACCAGAGATCCCTGAGGGCAGAGATTTCTTTGTATCCCACTACTAAACCTATTGCCTAGCTCATAGCAATACCCTGCTCTGTAAATGTTTGTTGCTGATAATGTTTCACCTTCTGGGAATGGCCACCCTCACTGTTGACAATAGCTAATTCAACCTTTGGGTAGGACCTTTAACACAAACAACTAGTTGAGTAAGCTGTTCATGACACAAGAAGAAATTAGAGGTGTGATATTGCAAGTCAGCTTTGAGGAACCCTGGTTTTTCCACACCCTGTATCGGAAGGCCGTACTTGTTGCTTCAGAATCAATACTGCCCAAAAGTTTATCATTGGTGCATGTAGAATTTAATTAAATAATAAAAATCCTCAAAATAATTAATGACAATAATAATAAGCCCAAATCCTAATACTGTTATTCAGCTACCAAAAGCAGTTATATTATTCACTTGTGCAGTAGGCTGCGAAACATTAAATATATATATAATACATATATATAACATATATTATACATATATAATATATATCAAGTAGCATAGTGATTTATTGCAAAGTCTTTTTAATTTGATTTTCACCAAATGATAGGAAAAAGAATGATTTTTATATAATAATAATAATACTAAGTCTTCGAACACTATTATCCCTCCAGATAAAAATGGCCTTTACACATTGGTGTTGATCAATTAAAAGGCACTACCCCCAGTTCACAGTTGGACCAACCTAAATATAGAAAGTGCCAGTAAGTAACTGTGCGAACTTGGGCAAACAAGCCACTGACCTCTAGCTGGCTTCTTGGTTAGCTTGTGTTTAAAATGCAGAGATTGGACTACATGACTTTCAGGTTTCCTTCGGGCTCTAAAATCCTGTTTCTAACCAAAACCTAGAGTTATAAGGCTAGGGAATGGTGTTGGCGGATTTGGACGTCACTTTCCTAAGTCCCTGTCTTAGGGATTGCGTTATCATCTCTTTGCTAAGACATCACATTGTACCTTTTCTGTCATGGACGATTTGTCCTTATAAGGTTTCCATCCTGTGCCGTGATCACTGTAGAAGATGGCATAAGTCATCACGTACATTTCGTTGGAGAAGGACTTGGCTCCTTGGGTTACAATCGCTGTTATCTTCTTGGTTTTGAGCAGGTCTATCTGTAGCCACTGCTTGTTGTTGTTTGACTAAGAAAGTTAGACACTTTGGTGAGACAGCTTGATGAGACGAGAGCTTTCAGACGCACAGTATTTACAGACATGGATCATAAAGGGAGAGATAAAAGGTTGGGGGATTCTTTGTGTGCTGTTTCAGAGGGATCATGGATTCACAGAGGACTTTAAGGCATATGATTTCTCTCCAGAAATAGCTGAAAAAGCTGGCACAGGGAAGAAGGATTAGATATTCTTCTTGACCTCAGAGAAACAATGGGTAGAGGCTGCAAAGAAAAACCTCCGTAATAATTGGTTATCAAAAAATAGGATACACTGCCTCAGGAGCGTCCTTCATCACTGTGGGGGAGGGGGGTTTCAAACCAAAGCTGGCTGTCCACTTGCAGGGTATGTCAGAGAAGGGCATCTTGTGCAGGTGGCGATTGAACTGCATGGCCGCTGAGACCCCATCCCACTTTGTGATGCTCTGAGAGATAACATCTCTCCTTTTAGGCAGGTTTGCCAGAAAAGCCTAGAAACCATTTTGAATCCCCGTACAAGATGGTACCCTGCTTCAGGCAAATACTAGCCACCACCTTGAGATTCTTTGCACCCTTGGGCTTCTGAATATCCTTAACCTTCGGTGATCCCTACCAACCAATTTCTTTCTCCATTTCTGCTTCCAGGCTGCTGGGTGTTACTAGAGAAGCCAAGAAATAATACTAATTTCATCCAATGTAAATTTATTGCATAACCTCCGCTACTGCCCAGAAATCCTTTTAATCAGCCCTTATTGACACCATATCATATCCCCAGTGGAAATTTTGGCAACCTTTTCCTACTCCCAAGTGTCACACACTCAGAACAAATTGACCTCCACTCTTCTGTTATTGAGATCAAAGCCACATCATCTGAGTTACCTCAACTTTGCAGCATTATAGTTTTTTCAGCTAGAAGATATCTTAGAGATAATTTAGTCTTACTCATTTTACAAATGAAGAAAATGAGACCCAGGAAGTTTAAAATGGGTTGCCTGTAGTAATGAATGGCCAGAATTCAAACCCAGGTCCTCTGACTTGAAATTCAGTGTTCTTTTCAATTTGCAACAATTCCACTTTCTTTCCCATATTATAACCTGTCTGTGCTTTCACCTGTCCTATCTTCTTTTCCTTCTCAAAACCCTATTCCTTACCAAGGCTCACCTAGCCTGCATGCATAGTTAATTTGGTCCTTTATTATCTCCTCTAGGACCTTATTGAATCAACCATTCATTCTTGTTTTTATATTTTTAATCTTTCTTCTTTGCTGTTTTTTTTTTGCCTTTGTCTATGAACAAGCTCAGATCTGGATGAAGAAACAAAAAACCCTTCTAATAAAGCCTTGTATGCAATGATATGTTGGTTTAACAACTGACTCTCTGAAAAAAAAATCCATGGCATACTTTTACTTTTTTCATTCTTTTTTTTTTGAAGGGGGAAGATGGGGCAATTCAGATTAAGTGACTTGCCCAAGGTCGCACAGCTAGTAAGTGTGTCAAGTGTCTTGAGGGCAGATTTGAACTCAGGTCCTCCTGACTCCAGGGCCAATGCTGTATTCACTGGACCACCTAGCTGCCCCATCATACTTTTACTCTTAATCTACTTTGTAAACATTTTCTCCATCATTTTCTTAAGTCTAAACAATTAACCAACTATAAATCAAGCCCTGATTTGTGTAGCATTTGCTAATTTCTGAAGTGTAAACAAAAGCTTATGTGGAACATTTAATAATTGGCTCTCTGGAGCCTGACCACCTGGCTCCAAAACACATCTACTCATTTCCCACATCTCTCTCCTTCTTTTCTCTTCCAGATTTCTTCAAAGTAGATCAAATAATAACCCATCCCATTTATTCTACTTCCTCACTACACGCTCACTTTTTAGGGGCACTTACTAAGGAATGGTCAACAACGTCAAACACTGTAGAGAGATAAAGCATGGAGACTGAGGGGAAAAAAGCCATTGGATTTGTCAGTTGAGAGACGAGCTGTGATTTGGGAAGAATAGTTTCAGCTGAGTGGTGGGGCTGGAAGCCAGGTTACCAGGAGGTGAGAGGTAAGTGGGAGGTGCTGTATCTCTTTTTTCCTCACTTGTAAAATGAGGACATTTGACTAATTGTTCTCCAAAAGATCCTTCTAGCACTAAAATTCTATGATCCCCTGTCCTGTGCATTCACATCTCTCTGCCTTGGCTCATGCCATTCATTCCCTGGCTAAAAAATGTCCTTTTCCTCCTTTCTCCCTATCACAGCTCCCTTGATTCCTCTCAACAGGAAGGCAGAAATTAGATAGAATCCAATCAGAATCCCAAGCAAAAACAAGCTAGAAAGATAGAAATTATCTTTCCCGCCTCTGATCTTGAAGAACCTTGGGTTTATACCTTTCATACACTTAACACATTCTATTTTTACATTGAAGTTATTACGTTTTTTTCTCCCATACTTGGCTTATAAGCCCCTTGGGAAGCAAGGACTGGGTTTTATTCATCTTTACATCCAACGGTGTTTTTGTACATTTTTAAAGATAGGATATGGTATTCAGAGCTCTGGGCTTGAAGTCAGGAACACCTGGGTCTAATTCTAGCCTCCTCTACTTACAAGCTGTGTTACCCTGGGCAACTATAACAACAGTGCTGCTAGCGGCTGCTATGGAAGTGAAAGACCAATAACAAGACTGACAACAAGAACACACAGGAGGGCTGCCAGCACAGTTTCTTGGATCTGCTTTTCTAAGGAGAGCAACTTTAAGGGGTTTACAATCTCACTTCCATTATGCATTAAATATGCATATATCATTCACTTAGTTCAGGGAACAAGTCATCTTGAACTTCAGAGCAAATGCAAACAGAAATTATAAACGGAGACAATATAAGCAGACCAAGTCACAATATGTAGTTACCAGAGAAGCACCAACATCTGGGTTTTCAAAGGTGGGTGGCTGCTTCAATGGCTACCCAGAGTCTCATCACCAACACTGTTTCAATTAGTGTGCCCCCAAAGGCAAAATGCTAACCTCTGAGTTTATACACACTTCTCCAGGGTCAAAGGGTGTCACAACCGTGCGACTCAAACTCACATGACTTAGGCCTTCTCCTGACTCAAAGGCTTGCTCAGAGTCAGAAGGCGTAACTAGGCCTTCTCTTGACTTAAGCAGGTCATCAAAGACTCCTGATTCAATCAAAAATTCCTTAGTGCTGAGAAGCACTCCAAAACAAAGACAACAAAAATGCACTTTGCTTGCCATTACATTTAAAAAGCAAAATTCATCAGAGGTTCTTGATTACCTCAGCATTCCAAAGGAGAAAACAGTAAAAAAAAAAAAACAAAAAACAAAAGTCCTACCCTAATTACCATAACAGCAACTCACTTTTTTATCAGCCTCAATTTCCTCAAATGTAAAATGGGGATAACAATGACATTTACAACATGTCGTGAGGATCAAGTGAGCTCTTAATGTTGTAAAGCATGTAACTCAGTGCCTGGCACACAGTAAGTGCTTAATAAATGCTTATTCCCTTCCTCTTGTCCCATTTGTCATTATGTATAACTAGGGGAAACTTGGTGTGAAATCTCCCTCCATTGATGCAGACTGGCAAGTAATCTGGAATACTGTTCATATTAGGCCCTAGCTAAATGTTTGTTGAATTGAACATCCCCTAAAATGGAACCATAAGAATGGGATAGTTAGTCAATGAGCATTTATTAAGCACCTACTAGAATGTGATAGATAAATAGAGTATTTATTAACTATTTATTATG
>JAQQSZ010020877.1:0-10045 GCA_028646595.1 Phalanger gymnotis
TGGGATCACCCAGTGCCTTTCCATAGTTGAAGCTTGACTCCATGAGAGTAAGTCATATACAGAGTTGGACAAAATAAATCCATGATCTCTTTCTTAGATATGGTCATTGCTGGGTGTCAGAACATACCTTTTCCCAAATGTGCGGTTTATATTTCTAGGTGACATATTTACTTGTTTAGGAATGTTGCAAAGTACTATGTTAAGAATTAAAAATGGCATATGAGATGGCTCTCTGGGACGGGGAAGGGGAAAAGGGACTGGGAAGAATTTGGGTGATATTTTTTTAAAAAAAAAACCCAAAATGTTCTTCATAAAAATTTGTAACAAATTTTACAGAATGAAAAAATTTATTTTCTGCATATTAAACTAATCCCTTCACTCAAATCTGAAACTCTGAATTTATGGTGTTATTTGTATCTAATATGCTGTACTATCCTTTTCCAGACTTGAGGCAATCTTGGATGCTCCAATTCTAAAATGGGAGATCAGGCGCTTTTATTTTCTCAGGTCTTATTTCTTCCAGGATTTCTTGGAGTATGTGTTGTCCACTCCCCTCCCCATACTCCATAGTCTACTGGGACCTTGGTATTTTGACTTTACTTCCCTAAACATAGTTCAGACGCCTGATTTTAAGGACTAACTGCAACCATGTTCTTAATTTCCTTTTGTTGTTGTTGAGTGGTTTCAGTCATGTCTGACTCTTTTTGACCCTATTTAGGGTTTTCTTGGCAAAGACGCTGGAGTGGCTTGCTATTTCCTTCTGGAGCTTATTTTATAGATGGGGAAACTGAGACAAGCAGACTTAAGTGACTTGCTCAGAGTCACACAACTTGTAAATGTCTGAGGCTGGATTTGAACTCAGGTCTTCCTAACTTCAGGGGTGGTGCTCTATCTACTATAACACCTAGCTGCCCACTCTCCTGATGTCTTTGAGCTTCTTTAAGAACAAAGTACAAACAACAACGGATAGACTGCTGAACCTGGAATCAGGAAGACCTGAGTTGAAATACAACCTCTGACCCAGTAATTTCTTTCATAAGCCTTTAATCAGACCTAGTAACAAAGACTAAGCTTGATAGACGGAAAGGCACTGTCGTACCTTCTCCTTCCAAATGGGTTTACTAAGGAAAGTCGAAACCCATATAACCGACCTCTGGGCTCATCAGCCTTTTAATGAAACCCCTTGTGGTGTAAGTCAGGCCTGGTCCTTGCTCTTAAGGAACTTGTGGGCTAATGAGGAAACCACGTGGAGGTGATCAGCATGGAGGAGGCACTACCGTTAAGAGGGACCAGTTGACGAAGGTGGGATTTTAGCTAGGATGTGAAGAAAGTGGCAAAGAGCAGGGGATGAAGGGTGGTGTTAAGATATAAGAAGACAGGAAGAGGGCCAGGTTATGAAGGGCTTTGAAAGACAAGCAGAGGATGTTTTATTTGCTCCTGGACATAATAGGGAGCCATAGGAGTTTATTAAAGAGGGGGTGTGTGTGTGTGTGAGAGAGAGAGACATGGTTAGACCTGCCCTTTTTAGGAAGCTTAATCTGACCACTGAGTGGAGGATAGATTGTAGTGGGGAGAGACTTGAGGCAATCAGAAGGCTATAGCAATAATCCAGGGATGATAAGAAATGAGTGCCTACTCCAGCATGGCAGTTGGGTCAGAGGACAGATGGGGGCATATGCAATAGACATTTTGAATGTAGAAAAGACATGACTTGGCCAAAAAAATTGACTCCAGGGCATGAGAGTTAAGACGATACCTACATTTCAAGTCATTTTGAGACTGAGAGGATGGTCATGCCCTTGATAGTAATAGGAAAACTAGGAAGAGGGGAGTTTTGGGGGGAAAGAAAATTCAGTTTTAGATATATTGAGTTTAAAGTAACTCTGGGTGTGAATTCTTAGGTCTGGGAGGTAGACAGTGTGGGTGTTCCCTGTCATACAGATGAAGAAACATCATTTTGAAGAATCAAAGACATTTGCCGATAGTCACACATTTTAAAAGATCCTTGACTATGATTGTCTTCATCAGCCTTACACATGGAGTTGTTGGTTTGTTGTTTTTTTTTCTTCCTAACAGGAATGATAGTTTTGTATGAACTCATTCATCCATTGGGTGGCTCCTCAGAATACTTGTGAGACAACTGACTGGATGTAGGAAGTAGTTTTCATAATGATAGCACCAGAAAACACCTCAATACCTTATTTTCCCCCCATACCCTTATCACCTCTTAACTTCTCTATTGTTATCAAAGGCAACACCATTTTACTGGTCCCTCAGGCTCCCAACCTCGGTGTCATCCAGGAGTCCACACAGTCTCTCATATCCCAAGTCTGTCAATTTTAGCCTTTGTGCTATCTCTTCTCCCCTTTGACATGCCTCTATCCTGGTGCAGGTCCTATCACCTCATGCCTGGAATATTGCAATAACTATTGGCAGGTCTGCTTGCCTCAAGTCTCTCCTCACTCCAATCCACCACTCAATAAAGTGATTTTCCTAAAGCACAGGTCCAATCATCTTCTGCACCCCCTTCTCTCCCCCCGCCCCACTCAACAAACTCCAGTTGCTTCCTGTTGCCCTCAAAAGAAAATTCTAAATCCTCTGCTTGGCATTCTAAGCTCTTTACCACCTAGCCCCCTCCAACCTTCCTATTTTTCCTATACCTTACCTTCCAAAAAGTCCTCTTTAATCCAGTGACACTGGCCTCCTGGATGTTCCACAAATAAGACCCTCCATTTCTCAGCTCTGGGAATTTTCTCTGGCTCTCCCCATTCATCTCTTTTTGCTGGCTTGTCTGGAGGCATGAAGCCTTTCCCAACCCCACTTAATTCCTGTGTCTTCCCTCTGTTAATTATTTCTTATCTATCCTATAGATAGCTTGTTTGTATATATTTGTTTGCAATGTTGTCTCCCCTGTTAGACTGTAAGCTCCTTGAAGGGAGGGACTGTCTTTTGCCTCTTTTTGTATCCACAGCACTTAGCACAGTGCTTGCCGCATAGTAGGTGCTTAATAGATATTTATCGACTCACTGACTGTCAGTGGCCTAGAAAAACAATGTAGCATAGTGGAAGGCATTTTGGAGAAGTGAGAGAATCTGGGTTGAAATATGGGCTATCACATCCCACTTCAGGCATTTATTACACATGTGACCCTGGGCTTAGGGTTTAACTTTTCTCTCAACCTCAGTTCCCTAATCTGTAAAATGGGGGGGATTGGACTAAATGATCTAGAAGGTATCTTCCAACTCTTAATATAACTGTGATCTCTATAATCAATTCCATAATCAAACTTTGACCTGCATTATTAATGAAGTGACCTAAGGTAATCAACCGTTCAGTGTGAATAGAATTTGAGTAAAGGAAGAGGAAGATTAAGTGCTACTATATGCCAGGCTCTTTGCTAAGCATTTCATAAATATTATCCCATTTGATCCTCACAACAACCCTGCAAGACAGGTGCTGTTATCATCCCTATTTTATAGTTGAGGAAATTGAGGCAAGCATAGGTTATATGACCTGCTCAGGGTCACACAGCTAGTAGGCGTCTAAGGTCAGATATAGACTCTGGTATTCTTGACTCTAGAGACAGTGCTCTATCCACGGCATCGCCTAGCTGTCATAAGGGCATGTTTTTATATAGGAATAAATAATTGGGTTCTCCCCCATCAGGATTTAGAAGTAAAGGCTCCTTAGAGAACCACACCTATCCTGACAGAGGACTGGCATGTCTTGATTCTCTGCTTCTAAATATCTTGGTTGACATTAAGTTCTGAATGCCCGGGTCTTTGTCACTCTCAACTGAAAGGCCAGTACCTTAGGTGACAGTCAGTACTCTTTGCTTGGTGAGCACAGAATGCAGTATCCACTATAGAGGATGCTGGGAAGGTTTCTAAAATTGGCATGACTGCTATCAATATCACAATGCTACGTTGCTGCCCTTGTCAGGGCTGGTGGGGAGCAATGGAGCCAGAATGATGATTGCAATAAAGAATAAAGACCAGAGCCTCAAATTAGAGAAGGACAAACAACTAGGAGAAATAAAGAATAGGAAACCGCATGGGAACAGAGAAAAACAGAGTCATCTATTCATGATGTCCAAGTTACTATGGTTTTAGAAAAAGTGGATATTTTGGGGACTTGGGAGATAAAAATGTTCCCATGTGTTGTTGACCTTGTTTTTTCTCTGTTTTTTTCCGTTTTTATAATAAAAATTTTAGGCAGATTCCCAAATTGATAAATAGTCAAAGTATATGAATGGGCAATTTTAGAAAGAAAAGAAAGAAAGGAAGGAAGGGAGGGAGGGAGGGAAGAAGGAAGGAAGAGAAGGAAAGAGGGAAAGAAGAAAGAAATAGAAATCAAGCATTAACCACCATATAAAAAATGTTCCAGATAATTAGGGAAGTACAAATTAAAGGAACTCTGAGGTTGCATCTCACACCCATCTAATTGACAAAGATGACAACAAAGAAAGTGACAAGCGACAAATGCTGGTGGGCTATGGAAAAACAGACTCGTTAATTCAGTTCTACTGCTGGTAGGATTGTGAATTGTTCTAACCATTTAAAACTAACCACCCTCAAAAAAAAAGCAACTAATCTGTGCATACTCTTTAACTCAGTAAGACTACTGGTAGGCCTATACCCCACCCAAAGAGATCAAAGAAAGAGGAAACCATAGGTACAAAAATATTTATAGCAGCCCTTTTTGTGTCCAGAAAGAACTGGCAAACAAAGGAATGCCCGTCAATTAAATACAATTATGGTATTTGAATGTAATATACCATAAGAAATGATGAAAGGAACAGTTTCAGAGAAACTTGAGAAGACTCGTATGTACTGAAAATGGAAAAACAAACAATTTAAGAAAAAACATGATGCTAGAAGACTGATTAGTATGGATGGACTCAGGGTGCAGCCTGAGACATAGATTTTCAAGATGGCCGATATGGGAATTTGTTTTGTTTTACTCTGTATATTTGTTTAAAAAAAAGGGTTTTTTTTTCTTTCTTTTTAGTGGGAAAAGGAGGAGGACAGAAAAATTGATGTTTATTGATAAAAAAGAAAAATTTAGGTGAGGTAATTAGGTGGTAGAGTTGGTAAGAGAGTTGGACTTGGAGTCAGAAAGATCTGAATTCAAATCTGGCCTCAAATGCTTACTAGTTGTGTGACCCTGGACAAATCACCTAACCTCTCTCATCCCCAGTTTTCTTAGCTATAAAAGAGGGCTAATAATAGCACCTGTCTCCCAGGGTAGTTGGGAGGATCAAATGAGATGGGTGCTTTGCTATATTAGTGCTAGCTTTATTATCATTAACAAACATCCTCAGTCAGTGAAAAGGCAGTTTGTCCTGGAAAATTTTTATATAGAGTTACATTATTTTTTCACAAGTGCCCTACATGAAATCAGTTTCATAATAAGCTTAAAAACAGCAGGGTTGGGTCTTGGCCCACTTTCCTTGGAGTGATTGCAAACATTACGAAGGGTGAGAGCTGTGGGCAGCATATTTCCTGAACCTATAATGGCATTTCCTTTTGATCTGTTAATTGTTGACATCTCAGCATGATTCTGCTTGACAACAGCCCTTCAGGAAGCTGGCAAGGTGTCTTGTAAAGGTACACCATACACCCTCAGGAAGATTTTTATAATATCTCAACGTAGCATGTCTTTGGAGATTGGTTCAATGATGGGTACTTCTGAAACGATAGTTTCTTAGAGCTCTTCTCTTTCCTTTACAAATATCTAACAAAGAAAGACTCTGAAGATATGAGTGATGTTTTGTATTTATATCAACTTCCCCACCACTACTTAAACTATGTTTCTCCAAATCCAATCCTTGTGCTCTCATGTATAATGAAAATTATAGAAACCAGGGGCAGAGAGCCAAGAGGGTAGAGAGAAACCAGGAAGTTACCTGAGATCTCTCCAGTTTCCTTTAGAAACAATGTTAAATCAAACCTCTAAACAGATTCTGGAGTGACAGAATGCACAACAAGATGGAGTGAAACAATTTTCCAGCTTAAGATAACTTGGGAGGACTTCAGGAAAGGTCTATCTCATTTGGTTAAAGGGGGAGGACAGCCCAGTGCAGATGGTGTCCAGGCAAGTCAGTGGGAGGTTCTTAGCTGCAGCACAGATCAGCAACTGAGGCTCCTCAATCCTGGCTCTGCAGGCCAGCAACGAGGCCTCTAGTCCCAGCACAGAAGGCAAACCGCCAGCCCCAGAACCCCGTTGCAACCAGTGCAACTAGGACAGGCCACCCCAGCATGGTGGGCAAGCCAAGAGCCCTGAAGCCCTCTGGTGCAGAAAGCCAGTGATCAGGCCACTGGTCCCCAGCACAAGAAGCTTGGGATAGTGGTCCATGTGCCCCAGGAGCAGAGCTGAACTTTAAAAGTCACAAAATATACTTTAAAAGTGAGCAAAAAAAAAACCAGAAAAGAACCCTAACCATAGAATACTACTATGGCAACAGGGAAGATCAAAACACAAACTCAGAAGAGGACAACAATGTCAAAATGTCTGCATGCAAAGCCTCAAAGAATATGAATTGGTCTCAAGCCCGAAAAGCCTGCTTGGAAGAGCTCAAAAGGGATTTTAAAAATCAAATAAAAGAGGTAGAAGAAAAATTGGGAAAAGAAATGAGAGTTATGCAAGAAAGAATTAACAGCTTGGAAAAGGAAGGACGAAAAGTTACTGAAGAAAACAATTCCTTAAAAAATACATTTGGCCAAATGGGGAAAAAAAATCCACTGAATAAAACAACTCCCTAGAAAGCAGAATTGGTCAAAAGGAAAAGGAGGTACAAAAGCTAACTGCAGATAATAATTCCTTAAAAATTAGAATTGGGCAAGTGAAAGTTAATGGTTCTGTGAGACATGAAGAATCAGTCAAACAAAATCAAAAGAATGAAAAAATAGAAGAAAATGTAAAATACTTCATTGGAAAAACAACTGACCTGGAAAACAGATCCAAGAGAGATAAAATTTAAGAATTATTGGACTACCTGAAAGCCATGATCAAGAAAAGATCCTGGACAGCCTCTTTCAAGAAATTATCAAGGAAAACTGTCTGGATATCTTAGAAACAGAGGGTAAAATAGTCACTAAAAGAATCCACCAATCACCTCCTGAAAGAGAACCCAAAATGAAAACTCTCAGGAATATTATAGCCAAATTCCAGAACTATCAGGTCAAGGAGAAAATACTTCAAGCAGCCAGATAGAAATAATTTAAATATCAAGGAGCGACAGTCAGAATTACACAAGAATTAGCATTTTCTACATTAAAGGAACTGAGGGTTTGGAATATGATATTCTGAAAGGCAAAAGAGCTTGGATTACAACCAAGAATCAATGACCCAGCAAAATTGAACATAATCTTTCAGAAGAAAAGATGGATTTTCAATGAAATCATGGACTTTCAAACTTTCCTGATGAAAAGACCAGAGCTGAACAGAAAATTCAATCTTCAAATACAATATTCAAGAGAAATATAAAAAGATAAACAGGAAAGGAAAAAAAAACATGTCACTCAATAAGGTTATATTGTTTATATCCCTCCCTGTGAAGATGGTACTTATAACTCTTGAGAAAGTATATCTCTTTTAGGGCAGCTGGAAGGAGTACAGAGGGCATGGGTGTAAGTTGACTTTGATATGATGATATAACAGAATTAAGGGGTTAAAAAAAGTATTGTGCTGAGAGAAGAGGCAGAATAGGATAAATTACATCACATGAAGAGGCATAGAAGACTTATTATACTAGAGGAAAAGAAGAGGTGGAGTGAGCATTGTTTAAACCTTACTCTCATCAGATTTGGCTCAGAGAGGGAATAACATATACACTCAGTTGGGTATAGAAATTTATCTTACCCTGTAGGGAAGTAGGAGGGGGTAGAGGCTGATAGAAAAGAAGACAGAAGGGAAGGAATAAGACAGGGCAGAAGTAGGAAGGAAAAGGAAAGAGGAAAGAAAAGCAGGGGCTGATAGAAAGGAGGACAGATTGAGGGATGGAGTGGTCAGAAGCAAAACACTGGTGAGGAGGAACAGGGTTAAAGGAGAGAGAAAAGTATAAACAGGGGGAAAAATGGGATGGAGGGAAATATACAGTAACCATAACTATGAATGTGAGTGGGATGAACTCTCCCATAAAATAGAAGTAGATAGCAGAATGGATTAAAACCCAGAATCCTACAATATATTGTTTACAAGAAACACATTTGAAGCAGAGAGACACACAGAGAGTAAAAGGTGAAAGGCTGGAGCAGAATATATTATTCATCAGCTGAAGTTAAAAGAAAAGGAGGGGTAGCAATACCATTCTCAGACAAAGCAAAAGCAAAAATAGATCTAATTAAAAGAGATATGGAGGAAACTACATCTTGCTAAAAGTTACCATGCAGTAATATCAGTATTAAACATATATGCACCAAGTGGTATAGCATTCACGTTATTAGAGGAAAAATTAAGTGAGTTAGAGGAAGTAGACAGCAAAACTATACTAGTGGGAGACCTCAACCTTCTCCTCTCTGAACTAGATAAATCTAACCACAAAATAAACAAGAAAGAAGTTAAAGAGGTGAATAGAATTTTAGAAAAGTTAGATATGATAGACCTCTGGAGAAAACTGAATGGGAATAGAAAAGGATATATATTTTTTTTTCAGCAATACATAGCATTGACCTCAATGCATAAAACCTCAAAATGCAGAAAGGCAGAAACATTAAATGAATCCTTTGTAGATTATGATGTAATAAAAATTACATGTAATAAAGGGCCACGGAGAGATAGATTAAAAATTAATTGGAAACTAAATAATCTAATCCTAAAGAATGAGTGGGTTAATAATTTCATCAAAGAGAATGACAGTAATGAGACAACATATCAAAATTTATGAGATGCGGCCAAGGTGGTTCTTAGGGAAAATTTTTTGTCTCTAAATACTTACATGAATAAAATAGAGAAAGAGCAGATCAGTAAATTGGGTATGCAACTAAAAAAGCTAGAAGAAAAAGAAATTTAAAACTCCCAATTAAAAACCAAGTTAGAAATTCTGGAAATCAAAGGAGAGATTAAAAAAATTGAAAGTTAAGAAAATTATTGAACTAATAAATAAAACTAAGTGCTGGTTTTATGAAGGAAAAAAAACCCAATAAAATAGATAAACCTTTGGTTAATTTGATTAAAAAAGAAAGAAGAAAACCAAATTACCCGTATCAAAAATGAAAAGGATGAATTCATCAGTGAAGAGGAAATTAAAGCAATAATTGGGAGCTATTTTGCCCAAGTGTATATCAATAAATCTGACAATCTAAGTGAAATGGATGAATATTTACAAAAATATAAATTGCCCAGATTAACAGAAGAGAAAAGACTTAAATAACCCCATTTTAGAAAAAAGAAATTGAACAAACCATCAGTGAACTCCCTAAGAAAAAATCTCCAGGGCCACATGGATTTACAAGTGAATTCTAACAAACATTTAAAGAACAATTGATTTCAATAATATATAAACTATACGGAAAAACAGGTGAAGCAGGAGTCCTACCAAATTCCTTTTATGATACAGATATGGTGCTGATACTTAAACCAAAACAGAGAAAGAAAATTATAAACCAATTTCCCTAATGAATATCGATGCAAAAATTTTAAATAAAATACTAGCCAAGAAATTACAGCAATTTATCACCAGGATAATACACTATGACCAGGTGACATTTATACCAGGAATGTAGGACTGGTTCAATATTAGGAAAACTATCAGCATAATCAACCATATAAATAACAAAACTAACAGAAATCATATGATTATCTCAATAGATGCAGAAAAAGCTTTTGACAAAATACAGCACCCATTCCTATTTAAAAACACTAGAGAACATAGGAATAAATGGAGTTTTCCTTAAAACAATAAGTAGTATCTATCTAAAACCATCAGCAAGCATTATATGTAACAGGGATAAGCTAGCTTTCCCAGTAATATCAGGGGTGAAACAAGGATGTCTATTGTTACCACTATTATTCAATATTGTACTAGAAATATTAGCTTTAACAA
>JAQQSZ010020878.1:0-10045 GCA_028646595.1 Phalanger gymnotis
TCATAATTTGGGGAATGGCCGAACAAGTTGTGGTATATGAATGTAATGGAATACTATTGTGCTATAAGAAATGGGGAAGATACAGACTTCATAATAACCTGGAAAGATCTACACACTATAATGCTGAGTGAGCAGAGCAGAACCAGGAGAACATTATACACAACCACAGATATATGGATTCTGTGATGACCAACCCTGATAGACTTTGTTCTTCTCAGCAATACAAGGTGCAAAGACAACTCCAAAGTACTTATGATGGAGAGAGCTATCTACATCCAGAGAAAGAACTATGGAGTCTGAATGCAGATTGAAGCACACAGTATCCTCTCCTTTTTTCCCTTTTTTTCTCTTTTGTTTTTTTTGGGGGGGGGTCATTTGATTTTGTTTCTTCTTTCTCATGATTCATTCCATTAGTCATAATTCTTCTTTACAACTTGACTATTATGTAAATAATTTCAATGTGAAGTTATATGTAGAAGATATATAGGATTCCATGCTGTCTTGGCAGGGGGCGGGGGGAGAAAATCTGGAACTCAAAATCATGCGGAACTGAGTGTTGTAAACTAAAAATAAAAAAAAATCTTAATTAAAAAAAAGAATTTAGATGCTAAAAAGAGAAAGATGAATCAACAGGAATGATTTTGTACAGCAATCTTCTGATTATTAATATAAAGTAAAGGATGAAACAGGGAAATATATGCTCACCAAAGGTGTTTGACATTCTGATAGCATCAAACTACAGAATGTCGCAGGGCCTACTAAATGAGATCCAGAATTACTTACCAGAATTTAGCCTGACTTCCCACAAAAGACAAAGCAAGTGTATGAAGAATGCCTTTTGACCAGACTATGATATGAATGTAAATGGATTCATTTATTAGGGTATATGTATGTTTATATACATAGGCATATCTTATACAGACATTGCAGATGAACAGTGAACTGGCCGCAGAATTGAATAGAATGAGGCAGAGCAGGTTAGATCACTTTAAGGAAATTCTGCAGTTCTTTCAGCGATCCTAAGCTATTTCTTGAAACAAAAGCCCACCTTTTTAACACCAATGTTCTTCTGGTCATGTCGCATGGCTGCAAGTCCTGGAATTCCACATTCCTCAAAGACTTGAAGGTGAATACCACCCAGAGGTTGATGGAGGGGTACATGTTGGGTCTGAAACACATTGTAGATGAAGAATTGTGCAGTGGGAGCATAAAGGATATCATCAAATTGGAAAAGATGGGCCAGTCACCTACTGAAGGTGAAGAATAACATATATGTTTCATGGATATCCTTATAATGTCAAGAAAATGCTTTCAGAGCTACCTGCATGTTGGGTGGATTTATGGGAAGACACAGACAAGTGTCATCCGAGATAGGCAAGCACAGATTGGTTGCAATCTGCATCGTTAGAAGTTAGAAGAATATTCCATATTAATGGAATCAAGATCCATCAAAGTATAGAAGAATTAAAAATTTCCTCGCCCAGTTTTGTATTTGCTTTTATATGAAATAATTAATTGGGAAAATGGCATAAAGAATAAGAACCAACTAAATGATACCTTTTTTGCAGCTGTACTCTGTCCTAGTGAATTCATGCTGGAATGTTAATAGGTAGAATTACAATCATAGAATTTCAGAGTGTGAAGAGACCTCAGTGTTCACTTAGTCCAACCTGTAATTGAAAAAGAATTCCTCACTCTAACACTCCAGAAGTGGTCATCCAACCTTTCCTAGGTCTTCTCTTTTCTCTTCATACTCTCTCACTCGAGTACCTCATCAGCTCTCTTGGGTTTAATTAGCGTCTCTATGCAGATGTCTCCCATGTCTACATAGCCAATGCTAGTCCCGCTCCTGAACTATAGTTTACATCAGTAACTGTTCATTGGACATTTCAAACTGGGTGTCTGGAAAGCATCTAAAATGTACAAAACCAGAATGTATTGCCTCCCCTCCAAAAAAGCTTACACCTCTTCCAAACTTTGCTATTTCCGTTGAGGGCAACACCATCTTTCTAGTCACTCAGGTTCACAGCCTTAGTGGCATGCTCGACACTGCATTTTTCTTGCCTCATATAAAATCACTTGCCAAATCTTGCTTCTACAACCATGGCATCTATTTATTTTGCATATTTGGGCTTGTGAAAATAAGAAACAGATGGGAGAGTTCAGATATTCAGTGGGCACAATAAAAAGTCTCTCCCCAGAAAAATGACATTATACTCCTCCCAAAGTAAGAGATATGGTGAGGGTTTTTTCCTTCATACCATGCAACTTCTTACCAACTATTCCTCTCTGAGATGATGGAAGAGTTGTCCACCCCCTCAGACTTTTAGAGATCTGCTCACAGCTGGCCTGGTGGCCACTCTACCACTCCAGACCTTGCCTTTCTCCTAGCTCTACATTCATCGACATATATTCATATATTCGTCCATTCATTCATTTACGATATTATATATATACATATATATATACATATATATGTATATATATCCTGCCTTAGTTCAGACCAGCTTTTCCAATAGTGAAAACAGATGCCAAACCTTTGAATGTGACAGTATCTTGTATTTATAAAGTATCTTCCTATATTACTAAAAATATCTTTGTATAAATATGTAAGATAATGCCAACACTACACAATACCCAATCAAGGGTTCTTAACCTGGGGTCCATGAACTTATTTTTATAAAATATTCTGATATCTGTATTCCAGCATTATTGTTTTTTCACAGTCCAACATGTTTTGATTAATTTTAAAACATTATTACGAGAAAGGGTGCGTAAGTTTTACCAGATTTCGAAAGCCGTCTAGGACACAAAAAAATGTCAAGCCCCCTGCTGCAGATGATGTGTGATAGAAAAAGCTTGTATCAAGAATCAGAAATGAACTCATTAACTCGTCAGACAATAAACCCCAAGCAAACTATTTGAGTAAGAACTCCCTATTTGACAAGAACTGTTGGGAAAACTAGAAAGCAATCTGGAAGAAAGTGAGTTTAGACCAACATCGTAGACCATCTAGCACAAAGGTCACAACATAAAAAAGAAGAAAGTGAACCTTCCACAAGTATGGCTATGAAGAGAAAATGTTTAACCAAACAGGAGAGAGGAAATTGCAAGAGACAAAATATGCAATTTAATTTCCATGAGATTTTAAAAAAAACAAACACCTTTTTATCAACAAAAATCAAAACAGCTAGGATAGGGAGGGAGGGCCAAGGTGGCAGAGAAGTGGAAGAAAGTACAGTGAACCTCTATCCCTCCAAAAACCTCCTCCCCACAGATTTGGGATCCCCCAAGGTTTTTTCCTGGGTCCCCTTTCCCTCTGTAGCCGCGATTCTTAACGTGGGGTCCACAGACTATCAAGGGACATGGGGAGAGATTTCAAGGGGTCCAGGAACTTGGTAAAAATACATCTTTATTTTCATTAACCTTGAACTAAAATTTGGCATTTCTATCAATTATAAAGTAAAAAGAACTCCCTCCCCTGCCCCCACCAAACCCAACTATTATTCCTGTAAGGCAGAGTGGGGTCCATAGGCATAACCAAACTGCTAGAGGTCCTTAACACAAATAATTTTTTTAAAACGGCAGCTCAGCCCACCCACCCAATCTTACTCAGTGACCTCATAAGCTCCCATAAGTTCAGTTGTCATCTCTATTAAGATGATTTTGAGATCTTTTTTATCCAGCCCTAGTCTCTCTCCTAAGTTCCAATGTCACATCATCAACTCTTTTTCGACATCCTGAACTGTTCTGGATGTCCCACAAGCATCTCAAACTTAACATTAGCCAAAACAGAATTCATTTTCTTTCCTCCTAAACCCACATCTCTCTTCCAAATGTCCCTATTACAGTTGTGGGCCTCGCAATCACCTGGCTCGTAAACTCTTTGTCACCTCCGCCTCCTTCCTTGTTAAATGACTGATTGTGCCATACTAACTATTATCGTGTTCACATTGAATATACTTCCTTACATCTGAAAGGAATGCTGGAAACAAACACACCCTGGCCTGTGATTACAGATCTGAACATATTGTGGGGAAGGTCACATTCCCTAAGTTTTAACAACTTTATCCAAAGGATCCACTTAGGCTGTTGGCACATCTGCTATGTTCTAGACATCTATAGAGAGCCAGAATTTCAGAAGGAGCCCCTCTTTTTAGCTAAGCCTTGGGGGTCAGCTCTGTCCCATATTTATTTCCTATGGAACAGCCTCTTTCTTTTGACTTTTTGACCCATTCTTAATAAAATACTGGCCTTTGTCATTTCTTGATCTGTGATGGAATGTAAATGGTCTCTGTTACCTAGTTTCCTCCCCATAGCGCCTGATTTTATTTTACACTAAACAGTTTACTTAAATGAAAAGTGAAATCCTCTATTAAGAGATGGGGGACTTGGATGGATTAGGGAAAAAATGGAAGGTCCAGTGAAATTAAAGTAATAAACCATTTCTGCTTGTGGGGAGAGAGATGGCAGACTGGACCAGATCTCTGCCTCTTCATGGATATGTGTGTGTGCGTACATGTGTATAAATTCTCTAAACAGAATCATATATAGAAAGCCAACGAAAAATACTATTGTGGTCGAGGATGGGTCTCTATATTCACAGAAATAAAAGGAAAGGCTAATTCCTCTCACAGAGGGAGCTAGTTATAAAGAGAAGTGGGCCTAGTTGGAACATCTTGCCATCTCCCATGTCTGACGAGAGCCCTGAGCCAAGTAGGGAAGAGGTCACATAAAAAGAACTCAAAATTGGTATGCCCTTGTAACTGGTAAAGCACACGAAAAAGAAGGTTTTCGCTTTTCAGTGCCTGGACAAGATTTTCCCAATTTTTATTCCCAAAGGCAACAGAAGCACATTTGAGGGATTTGTGACTAGGCATAAAGAAGGTGGATTGTTTCCCGCTGCTGACTTCTTTCACATTATTTTACTGCACAGACCTAATTTTTCTCCTAGGAGAATTTAGAAAAGAGAACAACACATTTTTTAAAATGTGCTTTTTTAAAACAAAAACCTAAAAGTATCTACGACCTAAGTAAGGATTCTAAGTTGAATCCCTAAGTACCAGCCATGACACCAGCTAGAAACCTTGCTGGTGTCATGCCCACTTCCACAGACACCACTGATTTGACTAATAAAACAGGCATAAGTCAGAAAATGTGAAACAAGATGACAATTCTCCCCAAAAGTCAGACTGGCATTTTAACTGTCATCAGTTTATTTAATTTTTAAAATTTATTTAATTTTATCTAATTTTTATTTAAATTATTTTATTTAATTAATTGTATCATTTATTTTTTATATTTATTTCATTAATTTAATTTAATTTAATGTCATTTAACATCCACTGTCCTGTCAGTGGGTATAGGATTTTTCATTCCTGGTCCAGATGCATTATGGGTCTGGAGAACCCTCAAGGTGGAAGCTCTCCACCAACACAGATCAGCAACTAGTTTTCATCTTGCAGGCTTAGGGACTTTATTCATCACAAATCTAGGGTCATGGACAGGACTTGAACCTAGGGCTTCCAAACTCAGAAGGTTAGCCCTCTAGCCACTGCACCACACTCTATATATGTTTTGAGGCCTCCTTTATGCTGAATTTCTTATGAAGCAATCAGGGTTGGGACCCACATATATACAAAGTGTGAGTGAGTGTGTGTGTATGTGTGTGTGTGTGTGTGTGGCAAGTAATGACACAGATGTATATACACCTGAAGGAGCTCAGACACCCACAAACATCTCAGGAAAACTCTAAAAATGTACCAGATATTTAAAAAAAACAAAGAGGATGAGCTAGAAACTCCAATACCCGGTCCAGGACTACACAAAATGAAGATCAGAGTCCTAAAAAAGCACAGGTGGGGAGGAGTGAGAGTAAGTGGAAGGTGATGCCCCAACTACTGGATAAAGGCCCTGATCAGAGTGTTCTGGGGCCCCAGCAATGTAAGGAAGGGGAAAGATACTCCAAGCAGAGTCCAGGGAGCTCCCACAGCAATAGCAATCAATAGGGAACCCCCTCGAGTTTATCGAATAGGGGACAGTGGTGATATGGTTAACCTGGACATGTGCATTAGGAAAATCACTTTGGTGACTGAAGGGAGGATGGATTGGATTGGAGTGGGGAGATGCTTGAGGTATACAGGCTCACCAAAAAGCTATTGCAATAGTCCAGGCATGAAGTGATGAGAGTAATCCAAAAAAGGGGCAGGTAGGGCTGCAAAGAAAAAGACGTTCTGAAAGGGAAAAGGGATCCACAAATACAAAAATATCTCTAGCAGTTCTTTTTGTGGCAGCGAAGAAATGGAAATTGAGGGGTTGCCCATCAATTGGGGAATGACTAAACAAGTTGTGGTATATGAATATAATGGAATACTATTGTGCTATAAGAAATGATGGGCAGGCGGACTTCAGAAAAACCTGGAAAGACTTACATGAATGGATGCAAAGTGAAGCGAGCAGAACCAGGAAAACAACGTACGCAGTAACAGCAACTTTGTGCGATGATCAACTATGATAGACTTAGCTCTTCTCAACAATACTATGTTCCAAGACAATTCCAAAAGATTCATGATGGAAAATGCTAACCACATCCGGAGAAAGAACTAAAGAGTCTGAATGCAGATCACAGCATACTATTTTCACTTTTCTCCCCTTCTCATAGGTTTTTCCATTTGTCCTGATTCTTCTTTTACAACATGACTAATGTGAAAATATGTTTAATATGATTGTACATGTATAACCTATATCAGATTGCTTGCTATCTTGGGGAGGGAAGGAGGGAGAAAAAATTGGAACTCAAAATTTTACAAAAATGAATGTTGAAGGGGCAGCTAGGTGGCAGTGAATAGAGCACCAGCCCTGGAATCAGAAGGACCCGAGTTCAGACCCAGCCTCAGACACTTGGCACTTAACTAGCTGTGAGACCTTGGGCAAGTCGCTTAATCCCAATTGCCTTGCCTTTCCCCCTCCAAAAACAAATGAATGTTGAAAACTATTTTTACATGTAATTGGGAAAAAATAAAATACTATTAAGGTAAAAAAAAAAGATGTTCCGGCAACATTAATTTAAAGAATACCTACATCTGGAGGAATAAAAGGTTAAGTATCTCAGAAAAAAAAAGTGGCAAAGAAGGGCACCTAGAAGTACCAGGTCTCAAGCTATGCTACAAAGCAGCAATCATCAAAATAACTCTGTACTGATGAAGAAATAGATTAACCAGTGGAACATATTATGTACATAACATACAGAAGCAAAGGAGCAAAGTAGCCTGGTGTTTGATAAGCCGAAAGTTCTCACCAGTTGGAGCAAGAACCTATTATTTGACAGAAACTGTTAGGAAAATTGGAAAGTAGCCTGGTAGAAACAAGGTCTAGATCGACATCTACATTGGAAGACAAGCTCCAAATGGGGCCAGGTCTTAGACATAATGGATAACATCAGAAAGAAATTAGAGGATAAGAGAACGAATTACCTGTCGGACTTATGGCTAAGGGAAGAGTTCTTGACTGTACAAAAGATAAAGAGGATCACAGAAAGGAAAATGGACAGTTTTGATCATGTAAAATTAAGAAGTTTTTGCACAGAAAAAATCAATGCAGCTAGAACTAGAAAAGAAGGCAAATGGGAAAGATGTTTAAGCAAGTTTCGCTAATAAGGGACTCATTTCTAAGCTACATAAGTTTAGTAATTGAAAGAATAGATCTATTCCCTAGTGGATTAATGGTCATAGCACAAGAATAGGCAGTTTTCAAAGGAAGAAATCCAAGTTATCAATAAGAACATGAATACACGCTCTAAATCATTAATAATTAGAGAAATACGTGTTAAAGTAACTCTGCGCTTTCGCCTCGTACTTATCATATTGACAAAATTAACAAAGGAGGAAAATGACAAGTGTTGCAGTAGCTTTTGGAAAGCAAGAACACTGATGCAGTCTTGGTGGAACTGTTTTCATTCTGGAAAGCAAGTCAGAACTGTACCCCGAAGTCACTGAACTGTACGTACCCTTTGAGCCGGAAATTTTACCACTAGGCCTATATCCCAAAGAGATCAAGGAAAGAGGAAAAAGGCATACACACACACACACACACACACACACACACACACACACACACACGCACACACACGCACACATTTTGTAATAGCTCTTTTCATAGTAGCAAAAAAGCCCTAGAAACTAAGGGAGTGTCCACCTTCTGGGGAATGGGTACACAAATTATGTTGTATAAATATAATATAGTGCTATAAGAAATGACAAGATGGACAGTTTCAGAGGAAAGCAGAAAGATGTCTATCAATTGATGCAAAGTTTAATATAATTTATATAATACCAACAATGCTATAAATAAAAACAATTTTGAAAGCCTTAAGGACTCTGATCATCCAATGAAAAGCCATGATTCCGGGGGACTGAGATGAACTAGACTACTCACTTAGCAGAGAGGTGCTGGTTTGCATTTGCATTTTAAAATGAAAAGTGAAAAATAGTTTCTAGACATGGCAAATGTGGGATTTCTTTTTGCTTGACAATGCATATTTGTTGGGAGGGTTTCCTTTTCTTTCTTTTCTTTTTTTGCATTCTTTCATTTTGGCAGAGGATGTGAAAGTGGAGGAGAGTGAAAACAAGTGTTTGTTAATTGGAAAATGTAACAAAATTTCCATTAAAAAAGGCAATTAGACCAATAATCCAAGATACGAGCGGGGTGGGGGTGGGGTAGGGGAGAGTCCCTGTCTGTTAAACAGTCATTTGAGGAGCCATTGCTCCTAACCATGGCGCCACTGCTCCAAACATGTTAAGACCTCCTCCCAGCATTGTCTTCTGAACCCAAGGCACTTTCCTAGGATTCAGACAGGAAGGCACCCTCAGAGAGTTTCCAGTCCAACACCTGAAAGAACCAGAACTGGTTCAGCTATTCTCCAAACTGTAGGGACCCACTTTATTTCTAGTTTTCTCTACAACAAAAGTAGTGCTATAACTATTGTTATTATTATTTATAATTAAATATAATTAACAATAATATTATTAATAATAATAATTGCTGCAGGTTACACAAATTTAACACCTACCAAACACACAGAAATGCACAAGCGGCCACAATTCTTCACTAGTTGTTCTCTGTCTTTCACAACCTAATAGATCACAAGTGTCCGTCCTGTAAGTACAAATCCCCTTCAGAATTCAACAACTAAGCTGGACTAAAAGTGGAGCATCATTCCAGCCAAAATGATTGCCCGCAAACACCAGGATTTAACGCTGACCTTCACAAAGGCACATCCCCGTTTTCACCCGACTAAGTGCTTATAAACTCCAAACAACACGGAATGAGAAACTCTTCAAACATGGAGACCTACAAGAAAAAATCTCAACTATATGGGAAGAGGCTCAAGAACGTATCATCCCCATTATCCTCTCTGCTCCTGAGATTGTCCCCAGTGAGTCTAGAGAAGGCAAGCTTACATTCCCATGCTTTTATTCAATGTGCACAATAGATCACTAACAAAAATAAAAGAAACATTACAAGATAGTAACTTTCCCCCAGCCTGCTTCTATCAGAAGTCCACGGACTATGACATGTAAATAAGAACTGTAACAGTAATAACAATGACAAACTCCTCAAAGTCCAAACCTTCGTGGGGCAGGGGAGGAGGCAGGAGGAATAACAGCAAAGTAAGGCAATGACAGTCAAGATGTTGTACAGGTGGGAAGTTACAGCGCCCTGAGGACGTTTCAGGGGCCGTCAAGGGCTAGTAGGAACCCTGGGAAGACCATTAAGTGGGTCAGCACCCTGTTAGTGTGATGTAACTGCTCCTAAGAGCAAAAGAAAATAGATGGGATAGCAGGGGATTGCAGGCTGTCCCCACTTGAAACTGATGTGATGGTCAGCTCAACACAGAGAACAGCAGGGCAAGTGGCGTCTCTTCATGTTCTGGTGAGAGGGAGAGACAGACAGAGAGAGACAGAGAGAGAGAGGAGGGAGAGAGAGAGAGGAGGGGGAGAGAGAGAGAAAGGGGAGAGAGAGAGGAGGGGGAGAGAGAGAGGAGGAG